>KZ451982.1:9769697-9791999 GCA_002786265.1 Apostasia shenzhenica
TGTAAGAAAATCTGATCGCTTTGTAGGTGGAGATAATAAAAGCTCTGCACAAACCAAAAACTTCTTTCAAGCTTATAAAACTGAAGAAATGTTCATATTAACTATAAGAGATTCTAATGGACTTCATAAGAAATAATAGCAATGTGTCCAAGAAAATATTTCAAGATGCCACAGCTAATGTTGATCTGCAGACAACACTCTGAGATTAACATGCCCTAGTCTATCTAAGCATCAGAGAAAATGACCGTTGCTGCGCTCGACCCGGTGCAACTTGTCAGTCTTCTCCTCAAACTCCCCCTTCTGCTCACCACAGATCTGGAGCACCCGGTCTTCCTCCACCTCCACCTGCTTGGCCCTGGTAGATCTGCGTTGAACACGTGCACCTCCGGCGTCTCCTGCCAGTCCACGGGCGTGCCGACGACGGTCGCAGAAGAAGAAGGAAGAAGAAGCCCTAGCGGAGCTTCCTCACAGAACTCGCCATCGCGGAACAAGGCGACGGGCGCAGAAGAAGAAGGAAGAAGAAGCCATAGCACAAGAGAACAGAACTCACCACCAAATATGCCGAGGCGACAGCCGCAAAAGAGGATGGAAGAAGCAGCCCTAGTGCAACTGGGTCACAGAAGTTGCCATCGTAGAAGAAGGCGACGACCGCGGAAGAAGAAGTCCTACCGCGGAAGAAAAATGAAGAAGAAGCCCTACGATGGCAGACGAAGGCGACGGCCACGGAGTAGATGGAAGAAGAAGCTGCGGAAGAAGGCTAGGGCTGCGGAAGAAGAAGCCAACGCACGAAAACAGTTCTCACGAATGGGAAGTTCTATTTTTTCTCACGTAATTTGGACTGATTTGGGGCCGGCGCTTCAAAAGTCCAAATTAGCCCTACGGCCAAACAAGGCCTAAATCTGTAAATCATCTCTATTTTCTAATAAGTTTTGTTGATATTTCCCAGCTCTTGGTTATATGTTTGTAGTGTTTTTGTCGTTTAATTTTTTAAGATCATTTGATCTTAAAATGCTCCAAATGAATTTCAAAATATTATGGATGACATTCATTTTATATTCAAAATTCATTATTATCTATATAGACGATGTATTAGTGTGTGTATATATATATGTGGGGGAGAGAGAAACATTTTTAAGTTCAGGAATCCGAAATTTCGAGTACCCAATCATGGCTCACCACGCATGCATGATTGGGCCCACAGTGGATGCCCTAAGTTAATAATTTTTGAGGTAATCATATACATGCTACTAAATTTAGTCATACTTAAATATTTATTATTATATATTAATCATAAAATGTATAGTTTTTATTATATTACTGTTATAATTTTATAGTATAAGTTGTAAACTTTATATAATTTTGAGATTAATATATAATAATAATAAATTTGAATATTAAGTATATAAAATAGTTAAATTTTAGTAATTACATGTAATTTTTTCATAATTTTTTTGGCCCTAGACGGCTTTCGCACTGTTATGTTCTGTGCATTTTTTTTTTCATCAATTCAAAATCAAGCAAGGAATCTGTGAATTATTTTAGGCTCTGTTTGGTAATAAGAAAAAAAAGAAGATTTAGTTGAAATTTTTAGTGATTTTTGAAAAATGTGTATGATGTGAAATAAAGTAAGTTGGTTATATTAAAAATTGTGTATGAAATGAAATAAAGTTGATTGATTTATTGAGAATTGTGTTGGATGTAAAATAAAGTGATTTTTTAATGAGATATAAAATAAATTTTTAAATTTTTTTAAAATAAATTTAAGATTTTGGCCATGGGTAATTTTAGCCATGATTTTTAGTCCATTGCCAAACAGGGTAGAGTCAGAGATACAATTGAATGGGAATGATATGAAATGTTGTTCCCCCCGTTGTTTTTCGCATCTCTTCTTTTATATTGCAAACTGGCCTTTTACTCGAGTTTAAGATTTAAAATTTAGAATTTTGTACGTCAAGTTGACGCTACAGCTACAGGCAAGTGCTTAAGTTAATGCTGTGATTTTTCATTTTACTACCTATGCTTCGTAGGATCTCACAATTCTAGTTCTCATGTACAATATAACATCTAGCATAACCTCATGAAGAAGCTCATGTGATAGGCCAGTATACAATCATAGAAGCTTTTGGCCATTATAACTTCTAGAAGTTAACAGAACAGCCAGGTTCAACTGACGAACCGCCAATCGAGCATAGGGCTAATATTCAGCTGAGTTCGAGCATCAATTTCATTTCAATTTCAAGCTGACTTCTCTCAAAATCATCAATTTTATATAATTTTTAAAAATTTAAATATCAAATATATGTAAAATAATTAAATTTTAATAACATCGATATAATTTTTGCTATAACAACATTTTTATCCAAATTTTAATTTAAAACTTATTAAAATTAACTTTCTACAAACTAGGGTTGTTATCAGTCCGAAATTGAAATGAGATATGATTCGAGCTGGCTCGGCTCAAAATGACTCAATTTCGAGCCGGCTCGAATCATGATTCGAATAAACTCGGAATTGTAAAAAAAATGTTGAAATGTTATGTATTTAAGAAGATTTGATCCCTAAACTTTGAGAAAAATAAACCTTAAATCTCCTCTGATCAATATTATTTATGCTATATATATAATTTCGAGTCAAATCGAATCATGTTTCGAGCGAGCTAAGGCCAACTCGAAATTGGCTAGAAATGAACTTTGAGCCAAAATCCTTAGCTCATGACTCGATTCAAAATTTTCGAACCGATTTCGAGTCGATTTAAAAATTGAACGAGTTCCGAGCGAGTTTCGAGTTTCGAATATTTTTAACACCCCTGCTACAAACACACAAATGTCTCCAGAGAATAAAAATGCAAAACCCATTAGTTAACAACAGTTATCAAGAACTACAACAACAGCTAAAACAGCTAAAATATGTTCAATACCCAATTTACCCATCAAATCTAACTTTGATTCTCTAATTAGATGCTCAAAACTACAAAGTAATTTCCCATCTTCTGTTTCATTCAGCACTGCTGACTCCCATTAACCGTTTCTGGGCTTTCTGCAAGTTTTGTCCTGACTCTGATGAGAAGCAGTTTGCTTCCTCTTTCCTTCCAACTGTGTGGCACTTCTCTCCCACACCGTCTCCATCTTCAGCATCGATGCCGTCACTATCTTCCTCACCTGCACCGTCATTCTTCTCTTTCGTGTCAACCTTTTCGTCGTTATTCTCTCTCTCGTCACTCGCCTCTTCGTCAGCGTCTAGATTTTCTTCCCTGATCTTCTGCTGGAGCGATTCGATCAGATCCATAAGCTCCCTGTTAACCTAGCAATAGCAATAGATTAATAATTAGCTTGGGCATTAGTGAGGTCTTTCTTCTCGGAATTACTTTGGCCACGCTTAGTCTAATTGTCTAAATAATGCAGCATCAGAGTAAAAAGTTTGTGCCAAAACAAGTTAAGGGGGGGTTGGTTCGGCGAATTAGTTCTGCGAGTGAACCTATATTTCGTCTTCCAGAACATAGCGAGTTTAAATGGTTCAAAAATCTAAACACCATCCAATCTTAATGACCTACAAAACATTTTGTTATGTGTGCCAAATTTGTTGTAACCTGATCCTGTTTATTTACTAAGTTATTTTAACAACAACAACCAAGCCTTAATCCCACTAGGTGAGGTCGGCTACATGAATAAATCATTTGTTTCCATTGCACTCTATCAGTTACCAAATTCTTATCTAGGTCTAAGTATCTAAGATCACTCCTTATAAATTTCTAAAGGATTCATGTCATGATTGATTCAACAAGTTTTACGCTGACTGTCGACTGCCTAACGCAACCCTCCGCGTTTCTCATCTGGAACTTGGGACCCGGCAACAGCGCGTTAGGGATACCGGGTTATTTTAACATGGGATAAAATTAAACTTACATATTATATCATGAATAAATCTCAACATCAAACTAATAATATTTTAAATTTTTCATAAAAATAATATTAAAATCAATTTTATTTCATATCCTACGCAATTTTCTAAAACTTTAAAAGGAATTAATTTAACGTCTTACACACATGACACATCTCAAAATAAAATCATTTCATTTCAAATTTTTCACAAATTTCAAATAAACATATCCCATCAAAGTTAAATTTAACCTGACAAAACAAACACGCAAGTAAGATTTCATGAGGAGCAATTAATCTTTTTTTCATAACTACGAAATATATATTTAAACATTCCATTTTTATTGGGTATAATGGAAATTAAAAACTATTCACACCTAAATAACTATGAAGCTTACATATAGAGCTCGCTGACAAATAAGGTAGGCTAACCTGAGGCCAACCTGAACCAGACAGGTGATAATTTATTCAATACGATTTTACCCAAGCATATAAAAACTAATGCACACACCCCTAAAAACCTAATCTTTCTAACTAGTGGACCAAAAATCACAACTCAAATATTTTCGTCAGCAGAACAGAGATGGGGTTGTCCTAATTCTAAATTGTCATGGGTCATTATGGGGTAAACTGAAGCGTTAAGATTTCTGAGCATAGACAGAAAGAAGAGATCAGGTATTGCGAAATATACCTGTGGATTTTGCAGGAAGTCGCTGATATCAGTTGTACAAGAAGGGCATTTCTTGACTATCTTTTGTGCTCTAAGGGTCCTACCTCCACTCGTCCTCTCTCTTATGAAAGACTGATCATCATACGAATCCAGCAAGCATTTCTTGCAGAAATTGTGAGCGCATGGTGTTGTGAGGGGGAAAGTCATGACCTTTCCACAAATTTCACACTTGAATTCTGCGAATATTCACCAGCAAGTAGATAGAATCCAAAATGTCAAGCTGATAGCACGATTGCATACAAGTAAATTTCAGAAAGTAAAGTCGTTTCTTTCAAAGATGTTGGATATTAAACAGAAACTATATTACTTGCAATATAACCCAAATCATTAGCAAACACCACCTGAATAACACCTCAACTAACTTATGTTGAAGATACAAAAAATATTTTGTTAATATTCAATTTATGAATTAAATATTAATTTTTTATTGTTACTAAAAGATGCTTTACAGAACAATTTGCCAGTAGCGATACATTAAAATGAGAATAATGAAGAATAAACCATAACAATTAGAACAAAAAAGAATATTCTTAGTAAGTTGAAGTTTGGTGTTATGTATGCAAATAGTAAGTTTAGATGTCTAGCATATAAATTTATTAATTATTTGCATTAAGTATGCAGTCATTCCTTTTTTTATTAATTACGAGTGTTGAAAAGAACCTTTGAGCAGCCTCTCTCTCACATTGGTGCTTTTCAGTCTTCTTTTTCTTCCACTCTTGTTTTCTTCAACATCTCCAGAAGCCAGAATCTTTCTGCTATGAGGTGGAGGCTTGGTCCATACCCAGCCATCCTTCTCCTAAGTTTAAAAAAAAAAGGGGTCATATTTCATCACTAAAATGATGCTAAAAGCAAAGGTAATAACTTTTTGCAATAATAGTTCTTGATCTTGCTCGCGTTTCAACCAGTGTGAAAATTTTCAAAAGTTCTTTTCAATTAATTTTTCAAATCCATCCTACTTATGAATATAAACTTAATCTTCATCGCCCATATCAACATGAATCACATTTCAAAAAATATGATATAAACGTGCTTGCAACCAACAAAGTAGTATAATAAAATATTTCATACCTCAAATATTCGACTCAAGATAACATGGACAAAAGCAAGTAATTAGAAATTTAATCTATTCACATGATGGGTGGGCAGGATTAAATAGAATGCTTTCGAAAACTTTCTCTTCAATTAAGCATGGTAAAGTCCACAAGTGAACATAAGGAAATTTCGAAGTCCATGGCTATAAGTTCCATTGTGCTTTTTTAGTGAGATGGAATAAGCTGTTATAAATTCTTATTTACATTGTAATCCCATGCAGGCCTTTCTTTTCTTTCTGTAGTGTCAGTTGCACGCTTCAATTCCTTAATTTCAGGTAGGGGCCTTGGTCGATCACCATTTTCATCACTGCAAGAGAAATTAGCTAGAATTAAAGCATAAATGTAACAGGAGTTCAAAGATGGAATGCTCTTAAACAATATGAACTTACAAAATGAATATAAATTTGCTACAATCACAAAACGCAACCTTACACCAAGAATTGTCTAAGTCCTCATCTATTTATGTTAGTTTTAGACTTATAGGTCTATAGAATGAAAATTTTGGCTATCCTTGAGATATATTTATTGATGAGAAATAAAACAAGTTGAGTTAAAAATTATATGGGGTGTGAAATAAAATTGATGAATAATGGTTTTATTGAATGTTGTGCAAGATGTGAAATAAAGTTAATTTTTTATATTAAAATTTGTGTAGAATTGGATGTAATTTTTTTTTTAAATAATAAAAAGTTTTTATACATAGCTAAAAAAGTCTACTTCCAAATAGACCGTAAGGTCAAATGCCCATTTTATATTTTATTTTTCTAATTTTTTTATTGTACTCACCTACAAAATTATGTAATACTTGGAAATTTGGCAAACACCATCATATCTCGTTTCCTCCTGTGCCCATTGTTACTACTAAATCTCCTGCTCATTTAATTCCATTTAGACATTTAAGATCCTAACCCTATCTCCACTCATTCTGGGTTTTGTTACTTTATATTTTCATTAATGATTTTTCTCATGTTATGTGATTATATTTATTAAAAAATCATTCTGAAGTCCAATTATCTAGCTTCAAATTCTTTATGAGAAAATAAAAATATAGTTTTCAACCTTGATAAATATTATTCACACTAATAATGATGCTGGTGTTCTTCTAGTTCAGTGGGATAGGAATTCTCCTGGGTATAGGAATTCTCAAGTTCAAACCACAACATAATAATTTCCAAGTAAGATGGGAAAAATTGCGTGTTGGCCAAAGGATAAATCAAAAAAAATAATAGTAATAATAATAATAATAATGCTACTAAATACATCCCAATCTAACTTTAACTCTTTTTGTACCTCCAATGGAATTATTCATCAAACTTTTTGTACCTATTCATCTCAATAAAATGTGACGGAACATAAATATTGTCATTTGTTTACTGTTACCCACACCTTAATATTTCAGATGAATGCTCATTATCATTATTCAAGAATGCTTTTTCACTGTCTATTTTTAATTAGCAGGTTATTCTCTTGAAGCACTGATAACAAATCCCCTCACTCTATTCTATATCTTGATAAACCTTTATTCCCAGTTGTTCCCCGTGTCTTTGGGTGTATTTATTTTGTTCACCGATATGAGCTTGACAAGCTCCCTCCTAAGGTTACGCAATATCTTCCCAGGCTACTCTCGAACATAAAAACAATATCAATGTTATGATCTAGCTCATCAAAAATTCTTTGTCAATGTTACTTTTTTAAATCAACTCCATTCTTCTCGAAGGATTCTATCACTCACTCATCTTTCAGTTCCTATAGCTCCATTAGCTCCTATGCTTGTGAATCATTCTCCTTGAGTTTATCCTGTAGAGTTTATACCTGCCACCTACAAGCAATCACTAGTCCAACGCCAACACCATCCACAGGAATTGATAAATTAGTCACTTATCACTTCTAACTTATTATTCCTCCTCCAACTTCCACTACTCATACATCGTCATTGAACCTTCCTATTGTCTTATGCAAAAGCAAGCAAACTACTTCTCATCCTTTGTATTCTTACTTGACATGCGACCATTTATCACGATCATTTCATTCTTTTACTCTTACCTTGTCTGCTATGAGAATACCTAAATCCTACCATAAAGCACTACGGATCCCTGAATGAAAATAAGCAATGGATACAAAAATATCCACTTTTCTCAATTGTAGGGCATGGGAGTTGGTGACTCCTCCATAAGGCATTCATCCTATAACTTGTCTATGAGTATTCACCTTAAAATTTAAGCATGATGAGACAGTAAAATGATATAAGGCATGTCTTGTAGCAAAGAGGTTTAAGCAGAACCATGAAGCTGATTATTTTGGAACTTTTCTGCTAAGGCTAGTTTAAACATTGTTGGACTCCTATTTTTTGTTGCTATAAATCAAGATTGAGATCTATTTCAGATGAATGTCACTAATGCTTTTCTCTATGATAACCTTTCTAAGATTGTGTACATGGAGAAACCTTCAAGGCATGTTGCTCAATAGAAAACTAAAGCATGAAACTCAAAAAGGCTATTTACAGGCTAAAATAGAATCCTTAACTTTGGTTTGACAAATTATGCAAGTAGCAAATGAGATTAGTCTTCACAGGAACACTAGAGGTCATTTTATCTTTGGAGACAAACTTCTAGTTCAATTATACTTGTTCATGTTAATGACATATTGCCAACGAGAAGTGATAAAAAAAGGGAATATTTGAAGTCAAATTACACTTTGAAAAATATTTTATTAATAAAGATTTAGATAGACCTAAGTATTTTTTGGGAATTGAAATTGCCTGTAATAAGAAAAATATTGTTTTGTCACAGAAAAAAAATGCCACTAATCTTCTAGAGAAAATTGGACTTTTAAACCTGTTGACACTACTATGGATACCTAATTACCTATTAATGATGATAAACCTCTAGAAGATGCCTCTTTTTACAGATGACTCATTGGTAACTTGATATATTTGACTGTTACTCAACCTAACATTCCTTTAGTAGTTGGTGTTGTTACTTAATTCATGCAGAGTCCCAAACAAACACATTTAGAGGCTAATATAGAATCCTTAAATGCATCAAAAAAAAAATCTTGGAAAAGAAGAATGAAAATCTAGAAATTAAGGCCTATTTTGATGTTGACTATGCTAGTTCAATTGATGATAGAAAGTCCACGTCTAGAAATTGTATATTTGTGGAAGAGAATTTGGTCACCCAGTAAAGTAAAAAAGTAAAATATTGTGACAAGATCTAGTACAAAATCTCAATACATAGCTATAGCTCATACTACTTGTAAAATGATACAAATAAAAACTCCCTTAAAATAATTTGACTTCTCTGTTAAGTTCCTCATAGTGTTGCATTATGATAATAAAATTGCGACCTTTATGATAGGACAAAACATATTAAGGTAGATTCCCATTTTATCAAAAATGTTGTTTTATTAAAGAAGATAACCACTCCTTGTATTGATACAAAAAATCAACTTGCAAATATTTTCACTAAATCATTGGAACATTCTCTTTCTTATGTAATAAACTAGATCTTTTTGTACATATGCTCAAGCCTGAAGGAGAGTTAAGAAATCTTAATCTTTTATTTATTTACTCATTGTGACCTCCTATTTATAAAAAAGGATTTTGTATTTTATTTCTGACTTTCTCACCATACTCACGTCCAAAATATAAGTAGGAGGTCCTTTGTTTCGAAAACTAAAAAATTATATTTTCTCTTGATTTTTGTATAATTAATCTTGAAACTATATTGTTGTTTCTTGTGAGGGTACGAGACGAAATATCTAATCTTATAATTTGCATATTCATTGCATTCCGTCCAGTATTAGAAAAGTTACTATAAAAGAAAACTTTTTTTGTAGCTCTACCACATTATGAAATGACGATACACTTGCGACTTTTACAAGAGTAGATAACCTTAGAAAATACTACTAAAACAAGTTTCGTACCTCACAACAAATAACATTCAATAATAAAATAATGGCTAATTTGGTCTACAAAAAATATGCCTTAAGGAGGAAGTTTGGTTGTTTACCTACTTATCTTTCTATTACTTGTCAAAAAAATTTATAATGATGAATAAGTATGAAGTTTCGTAGAAAATGTAACCATTGTCTAGTTAAACTATCGCCATTTAATACCAAACTTCATTTTTCAAACAATTCTCAAAAAGCAGTTTTTTTTCCACATTGGCTTCAAATGAATTAGTGCATCTTTAATTTTGGGTACATAGAATGGTAAAATTATTTGCAGAAATAAGATATTTGTAACTAAAGCAAGGAAACAATATGTAGCCATAAAATTCAAGATAGTGGTAAACAAAAGAAATTAAGAACCTTGTCCATGGTGCTGGCTCATTATCACACCGCACAAATAGATACCTGCACACTTTGAAACCCTAGAGAAAAAATTAATAAAACGCTTGCATAAGAATATAGGTAAGAAAAAAAAGCTAAACCTATATTGGAGAAAACAATTAAATAGGGATTAAAAAAAGTGACCCTACTTGAATCCCAACTTTGCGCCAACACTTCTCAATTCGGTAAATTCCATCATAGCGTACCCCAGTTTCAGGAGCATATGCAGAACGTTTCTCTTTATGTGATCTGGTTGCACAAAATGCAAAAACTATGAATACACATTGAGACATTATATGCAAGATATCAGTACCAAAGTGGGTCATTTTATTACAGACTTAAATATCTGCAACTATAAACGGCTAAAAGCAAAGAACACGAAGCCTTTACCATTCTAAGATACATGCATGTATCGGCATCATCAATAATAAAATGGGTTGTCCCTTTAAACAGTTAGAACAAAATATAACCTTAAAAACATCAACATATTACATTTCAAAAGTATCAATAGATTAGAACTATTACTATATATTACAGATCCTACCAATAAACAAGTTAAATTTTGAATTTTCTTTTTTTAACCTTAAAAATTGCTATTATTTGCATTCCACATCCCATATACTTATCCTTTTGTGCCGTCAATAAAACATCCTAGTTATACTTTGGGCTTCCTTTTTAAGCATTGATTGTTATTATTTCATTCTATACCCCTTATCCTTTTGTGCTGTTGCAATTAAACATCTTTCAGATAGATTATATAGTATCATTATATATATAATTTTTTATTTATTTGGTGTTTTTATTTATTATTTTATTATTTAAATGGTTTAGTTTGGAATACCACCAGTTGGTAAACTCTGACATTTTACAAATGAAATTTAGCATTTTAAATTTTTCCTTTCCCTGCACTAATTACATATAAAAAACTTATTTCAAATAGATTTAACTGCTTATGTTATTTCCACGTACTTATGAAATTTGATATTTTCATTTTTACACAAACATATTATTAATATTAAATAAAAAATTAAAATTAAATATTACATATATATATTAAATTATAAATTAAAATTTGCAATTTACACAAACATATTACACAAATAAATATATATAAATTTATGTTTGTTGACATTGTAAATGTGTTGTATTTCGTACTGTAAATTGCATGAGCACTTGCTAATATACATTTAATTGTTGTTAAATGGTGCCTAACCTTCAGAACTTAACCACACCATGGGACAAGTTTGATGCCATATTAAACAATGATGATAAAACTCAATATGTAATTGCAAAAATTAATATTCTTACTCAATATTGACCTTGATAAAGGTAAAATATTAGAATTACAGGTTGGTCTTGAACGGCCACTCATTTCTTCGATAATGAAACAACAAATGAAATTCAGATAGGTGAATCAAAAGATACTGAACAACTAGCAATAAATCTACAGGATACATGACAGATATCTAAAAACAGGTTTCTGGAAAGCAGAAGAAAGAGTATTCAAGGATTCTTATATTACAAAAATCATGTAAACTAACCAACCCATATATAAAAGTGAACAAAAAAATAAAAGGAAAAATTAAACAAATCAATTTTAGATAAATAAAACCTTCAGAAAAATGCTGAACTCTGAAGGCAAAGGGAGAGGGAAGTATAGTCAAAGAGTCCTTTCTTATAAAGATGGTAAAATACCTCACAACTCTAACAGGATAGCCCTTTCTGCAACTAACTCGCAGCGCTTCATTCATTTTGTCAAACTTTTGATCAAAGGATTGGTCCTTGTTAGTCCTTTTGTTTCCACTAAGATCTCTTCCACCACTGTACAACACAAGATGCAAGTATCATGAAAAAACTGCTTCATTGCGATAGTTAGTGAACACTCCAAATAAAGTTAGGAGAAGAATCGATCTCATTAAACAGCCTACCACAATACATGTTAGGATGACAGTATGCACAAATCTAGAAGAAGAAGAATGTCGAAAGAAATGGAATGGTCTAACGAGGAACTTAGCAAATTATTTTGAGAAGCTTATCAAAGCAAGCTTTAGGACTCAATTTTAAACCATAAATGGCTTTTCAAAGTATGCATAATTTCTTTTCCCCCTAGCAACTACCTTAGAGGTTACTCAATATAGACAGCTTCAAAAAGATTGTCATATAAAAAGGCATTACTAATATATATCTACGGCATGCTCTAACCCTAATAAATAGCCTCAAAAAATATCAAACGAATAGAATTAAGTTGAGAGACAAATGAAAATGTTTCAAAGTAATCTATATCATATAACAAAGTATAGCCCTTAGCAACCAGACAACCCTCATATTGATCAGTTAACCATTTGGAAGAAACTTTATTATAAACACTCAACAACATGACAAAAGGTGAACTCTATAGGGGATGAAAAACTCTGTAACTTAGAGTACATGAGAGATAACAGTAGCAACATTAGGGACAACATTGTGAACCATCAACTAATAATGGCTAGACTGGAAAGAAGGATGGAGACTAGAATGAACTTTGCCACTAAAAGTTCATTCCACCTGTTCCAAACAAATAGATCAGTAATGAATGACCTATATTGAAGTAATTTATCACATTTTCCTTTCAAGGTGGCATAGTACACTGAATCATCAAATCATCCTGCTAGAGAAAAAAGACCTGTAAGAGAGAGTATATACAAAAGATATCACATCCTTAGAAGTACGTAGATTAGAAGAAAAAAATTCACAAAGATTTTTTGGTCTCCTAGAACATAGCAGTGGAGGCTGTAGAAGATTTCAAGCTATTTAGCATCCATGTGAGCACCACATAATTTGAAACTTGCTATTTAGAGAATTTTATGGCATCCAGGCAAATATAGAGGAGGAAGGTCTAAGTGAGTAATCTTGTCATATGAACCTACGAGGAACCAAAAATCCCTTGACCAAAGTAGATAGCTGGAACCATTAAGCTTTATTCCAAAGGTAAAAAGGAATTTGCAATCTAGAATTGGAGGAGAAGATGCCATCACAGAAAGCTAGTTAAAGGTGGAGAAGCTGGTAAAGAAAAGGTGATGCCAGGGTATGAGCGAGCAACAAAGTAGACACGTGGTATAGAAGGGAGAAGACTCACAGCAAGCAACTCTGAAGACCAAAGAATTAGCCCATGATGCTCGATGGGCATCATTATGGGGAAGAGATGGCGTGAGAGAGGAGGGTTGCGCAACAGAAAGATCCCCAAGAGGAGGGCTGCAAGGAGACGCTGGTTTATTAGCGAGATGCATACGCGAGAGATCACCAAAGCAAAACACTAACTTGGGTTCAATTGAACCATGTAAATTAGTTTTCTCCATACAAATACAATAAGCCTTTTTCTCGAATACAAGGAGAGATGACGAGTACATAAAATCTAACAAAAACAAAGAAAAAATTACCAAATGTCAACATACCAATAAAATCTTTACTAAATGATCTAAACACAAGGTCAGGAAAGTAGCTGGTCTAAGTGATCTGAAAAATAAGCAAGAAACACAATTGATGATTGATTTACAAGTATACCTGCCAGTATAGAGAAACCACTCGCCATGATCTTCATCATCTTCATACCCGCCCGAGAGTGCAACTGACTGGGCACCATATCCAGATTGCCCAGCAATTCCAGCAACATGCGGAAGATGGGCACCCCATTGCCTACATTCCATCCGATCCTCCCATGACTCCCCTACCAATACGCCTTTATTTCTTTTAGGATCATGCTCCGCGAGAATTGGACCAAAATGATCAGGGGGGACTGTCACAAAGATTTGTCCACTGCAAGCATTAGCTTTTCCAGATTTCTTTGCCCGTTCAGTGGTGAATGCTTTCTCAGGCCTGTTTTCATTACATATATAATGATAAACGGTTGTTTTGTTTCCAGGAACTGGCTTGACTGTTTTTGCCATTCGAATAGCAACCACGAGTGCAGAATTGATTCTTGGTTGAGATACCATTTTTGGTGGGATAGGGGCGCGGCATTTTGCACAAGTGTGCTTACCCTGCCCCAGCCATTTCTGGAAACATTTTAAGCAGAAATTATGGCCACATGGTGTCTACATAAGAAGAGAAATAAGGAACGATTAGATAATTGAACAATATGAGGATACCAAAGAAATTTAGCATAAATCTTTTTAAAATCTAATTAGCTAATTCTTAATTGTGCCAGATATAAAGCACACTCTCTTCCAACTAATTATTAGACAAAGAATTACTAAAATTACATGTTAGTTGTGAAACCCAGTGTTCAAAACTTTAGGCATGCAACAAAGTGTCATACTTTGAGACACTTTAATGATGACATGATTGTTGAAATTCAGCACATAGCATTACAGATATTTCATTGTCAGCATTCCAATCAGCTTGATCAGTAGAAGTGTTTGTATGCAAAAGTAATTTTAATAAGGTTAAGATCAAACTTAAATGATAATATATGTATCTTCAATTGTGCATCATGTAAAATAAAATTAGCTATTATATTAACATGTGTGTAGAATGTGAAATTAATTATTTATTATTTTTGTATGTGTATAAGATGTAAAATACAATTAATTTATTATTTTGAAATATATGCATGATGTAAAATATAGTAATATTTTGATTCTGAGATTTGTGTATGATTTGATTTGTTAGGTCAAAATTAATTTTGTTAACTTTAACCTAGCTAAACATATGCAAAGGTCAACCATAAAACATTCCATATACCTTGAAGAACAAATTACTATAGGGTCCTTAAGATTCACATTAATCCTCTTAAGATTCACATTAATCCTCACTTTTTGAATCTTTTACTTGATTCCTTGCTCACCAATTTTGATTTCAAGGACTAATTTATTTCAATATGGTCATCATCCAAATTTTCATAATTTTGTTGAGTAAAGGAATAAAATGCCCCTCTTCCCCCTCGTCAACACTTTCCCCTTCTCGCATCCCAAGCTAGCCAACAACAATGCTAGAGAGAGGTTGAAGAGTAAATTGGTATATTGATGAAATTTTAGATCATACATGAGAAAGAAGGTTGACCAAAGAATCTAGATGAAACTACTTACCCTGCATTAAATTTTGCACAATCTCCATGTACATGATATTCTAAAATATTATCAATATATGATTAAAATTTCTCATAACCCATTATTGGATGACAACAGCTAAGATACGGAGTGCCCAAAGTTCATATATCGTATCCTTCTTATTTCGAAGAAGATGAGGCTGTGGAGCCTAGATATTCTTATAGCATCAAATTTGATGAAGGTTGAATCATTACGTGGATGATCAGACATGTGAGAAAAATCTACCGCAATGGTTGTAACGGCACATTAGATGGAACAAGCCATTTGATGTGAAGAATATGCATCTAATTGTGCATTGGTGGAATGTATGCACCACACAAAGATGATAGAATGATGAACGAAGAGTTCGACGGCCAATTAGACCATCCAATGCAGCATAAACTGCACAACTTTTTTCACACTCCCCTTATTATTTTGATTTCTCTAAAAATACACCTGTGCATACCAAATTTCTAATGAATGAGATAGTCCAAATTTGAGAGGCAATAATCTCGGGTCTCAAAATGTGAAGATACTCTTAAAAAACAGTCAAATTTTCCTTTTATGCATCCTAATTTTTCCCAAATTTGGGGTTTCCAACACGATTTTAGGTTATTCTTGCTCTATTATTTCTTTATCATTTTGCATCAATGTATCTCCCTTCGTTGTAATTGCTGATCTAGATTTGTGTTTCCATATAGTGTTACACAAATTCTATCCTACGAAGCTAGTGTTGTCGTAGGAATGCAATTCTCAATAAAAACATGGCCTTTTAGCAAATTATCTATTTAAACCAACCCCCCTCCCCCTCCCCCACCAAAAATAAAGATAAAATAAATAAAACTTTATAACAAAAACACTAGACAAGTGACTAATTAATACCATAAGGCTCCAATAACATAGTAGTTAAGGTAAAAGTAATATTATCAATACACAACAAAAAAAACATTTTTTGGATTTTAATATGTGAAATCTAGATTACAATAATGTAAACTTGTTATTACACTAAGGCTTGTTTAACAACAGACATAGATGCATGGGCGTGCGCACACAAAATATACATGGGGAATGTCAAATATTGGATGGTATTAGTTTCAAGCAAAGTTGATGGCACATTATATTTTTGGAGAACACTTAATAGTGTTTGATAATACATACACACGCACACTCCTAGCTAAAACCTTTTTAGTTAATTTGCCATGTGTTTGAAATGCTAATAGCAAATTAAAACCAAATAGATAAATTGAGGCCATTCATAATAATTGAAATTTTATTGTGAGAGTGTACATGATACAGTTTGATGCATTCAAATAGGCTCTTTTTGACTAATTAAAGCATCAAGCAATAAATGAAAGGTCCACATGTAATTGATTGGTCATGGTCATCCATGGGTCAAGAAAAGCTACATAGACCAAACTTAGGCTACATGAAGTCAGCTGTGCCTAGGCTTGAGCCAATGGAGTCAGCCAAGCAGAATTCGGAACATAACTAGGTTGAATCAAGATGCCCACTGAATTTAAATATGAATCTTACACATTCAGGCCACCAACCTCATCATAAATGGTGTTGGAGAAAAGTAACACAATTGCAGTGAAAGACTGAGCTAAACAATTCTTCACTGAACCATAGAAAGCAAGGCGACCAGCAAACTCAACAAGATGTGGCAACTCTTATAGAAAAAACTACAGAAAGCAGAGGAAGAAAAACTGAACTAAATAAAGAGAACTACAAAGTATAGAGTGAGTAGAAAAAAGACAAAGAGCCCCCCACACTTTCAGATGCTATGCTTCGCACAAAGCTCTCCCTCACTATTGAAAACATAACAGTCTAAAAGAACCCTCAATTAGAGAACATATGAAGCACTTATCTCAAAGCCCTAAAATGTCTTCTCATGTAATGCAGACAAAGAAATAACAAAATAGTCCTCAATTTTCTGAAAAATATCTGCATTTCTGACATCTGATAGGAGGTTGCTATGCCTCTCACATGTCTAAATCTATTGTTATCTGAAGTCAAGATGAAGAACAAAATGAAATCAAAAAACACCCTAACAAAAATACAATGATAATATATGCAACAAACTCATAAACATATTCATATTTGAAAGGCTATAACAAAACAAAGAACTTCATCTCTTTAACTAACTTGATTTTTTATTTCAACAATTCATCTACCAGAAACAACTTCAGCTAAGTGAATTGTTCAGAACTAACTCACATCTATTAGATGTCAAAAGAAACTTTTTGTCAAAGAAACAATTTCCCCTAGGTATTATTAAAAAGTTTGAGTCACTTTCAACAAATGGTCCCAACAATCAAGCCCCCAATCCAAGTAGAAGTGATGGCACTATCAAATGACATGTTCCTAAAGATTTGAAGGACTTTGATTATTGCAATATCATAGACTTTCTTAGACGTATTGTCTCACTGACTTCAATAATTGGTAGCTCTATAAATGGACATAGTTTGATTATGCCAACTCAATATCACCAAGTTTCTTAGTAATTTGTCTCACTGAATTCAATACAAGAATCTCTATGAAGGGGTATAATAACTGATAAGCACAAAACATCAATATGAACATCCTTATTCTCTTTTTTCTTCCATTTTCCATTCCTATTTTTATACAAAACTAGATCCACAAATCTTAATTTCCTTAATGTAATACATGCCCTTTCGGAATCAAGCATGGAGGAACAATCACTAAAAAACAATCAAATGATGGTTCTTATTAACAAGCATACATAGTAGTTAACTGAGAGAATGCTCATCCACTACAACAACGATGTGAAGTATATACCATTTATATGCATCCTTATTAAAAACCTCCCTCGTTGTAATGACCCTTCCCATCTGAGCTCATAGCATCAAAGTAAGTTGGCGAATTTCCTGTGGCTTTAAGCCTCTGACGAGTATTCGGTAGGGTAGAGCTAGGAGTAGTTAGGACTATTTAGCCTTCAACGAGATCTATGTTGCTGATGCCTTTTCCAAGTAAAAAGTAGTAGCTTTGTAAGGCCATCAAAGCATCAATGGCCATGGTTCACACAGTCAAGGCCAAAACTAGAGCATGTTGACTATAAGTTAAACAATTTATGCTTAGATCTCTAATTAGAGTACAATACTTTCCAAAGATGCGTCTTTCATAGTGTAAGTGGGGATCCCAAGTGCTGCTGTGATGATTCAGTCAACGCATTGTGCATTTGGCTTACTCCTTGCATCCAACTTAGCACATTAGAAGGCTCTAAACTCTAAGATCTCTACTAAAGATAAAGTACGTAAGCCCAGATAATATACATAATGCAGCACATACTGACAAATTTTATAGTTTGTCACATGGAGTTGAGAGTAAAATTCAACGCCCAAAACCAAATAAGAAGCAAATAGCAGTCCTCTTTATTGGTATAAAAATGCTCTTTGCAAACAATCATTTCTCTCGTTCACGTGCAATAAGATTATCCCTATGACGAAGCAACTGAAAAAGCATAATAAAGATTTTAAATTTCATTAAATAAACATGCTACGTGCCAAATAAGGCTACACCCACTCATTTTTGGCTTGAAGCAACACATTTACATAAATAGGCAGTCAAGCACTAGCAGGGCAACTATGTTCATGCCTTTTCATTGAGATTCAATAATTAAACCTAATGGAAAAGATGGTTTGAAGCAACTATGGTCACTACGTTTTGGTCAGGGTTCAAAATGAAAAAGATTATGAAAGGCTAACTTGTAAAATATTGAATAAGAAGGCAATGAAGATGCATTCAATGTACCAAGTAGTCGGTATAAACATTTTCTTTTAGAAAGTGGTATAAACATTGTTAATAAGGAAAGGGACGCAAAAAGGTAAATTAAGTTTGAAAGATGAACTTCCTGCATACAAAGGCAATCAAACTATGTATACAACAGAAGAAATGAATAAGCTGCTATTCAGAAAAAGAAAAGCATAATCAAATGACAAGAAAGAGATTCATGCCAACTTTCAAAACTATTAAAGAGGAACTGGCTTCAAACAAACAACACCGATTGAAAACTTGTTTGGCAATACGATTAAAGCAATTTATTGATCTATCAACGCGTGCATATATGAAAGCATGCAAATAAGTTGTACAAATACTTCATGTTATTAGAAGGAATATCAAGCCAATGTGTGCTATGCTTTAGGCGACTTTGACTTCACATTATAAGGTTTTCTTCTGGAAGATCAAAGCATCCACCATCATGATGAAAGCAAATTACTCCGCAATCTTCAAGTATCAATAACTACATTTGGGTGAATCAGAAAATAATACGCTATTTTCGAACTAGTAGTATTAAATCTAAAAAAGCATCAACCAGACCCATTTAGAGAGTCAACAAAATAAAGCAACATCAAGCTGGCACAAACCTTAGAAAAACGTATTCCACGACCTCATCAATCCTGTAATAGAGTAAAGTTTTAAAAATCAATAAAATAAAACCAAGAAACCACGTCCATAAGCAGCCGTAGATGACGACAATAAAACGACAGAACAACTAAAGTTGGCACATATAAAGAATAAACACCAAAACAGAGAAAACAAATTCAGTAAAACAGTAAGTTTATCCAATCGCATATCGCACGCATGATTTCAAGCTAGAAAATGCTGATAAATAGAGATATATTTCTTACAGTAACAGGCCGTTCGGGCAGCTGCATGCAGAAAGAGCAATTAAACTTCTCATCCAGCAAACCAAGCACATCGTTCGCCCCATCACCATTCTGCTTTTCCCTGTCCTCCTCCTCCTCCTCCTGCCCCTTTTCCTTCCCAGCTCCGCGGCTCATCAGCTCCTGCCGCCGCCTCGCCTTCTCCTGCTCCGTCAGCGACTCGTCGGCCTCAATCGCCCTGATGGATGCGATCAGATCCTCCAAAGCGCCGCCGGATCCGGCCCCCGAGGCCGCAATATCCGACAGAGCACCTTCGGCGGGGAGACAGCAGTCCGGGCACTGCCAATCGGCGGCCAAGGCGAGCGTCTCCGGCGGCCTGGAGAGGCATTCAACGTGCCACGGTGTGGCGCAGGTCCGGCACGTCATCGTCTCCAGCTCTGATGGCTTATTCTTGCACGCCATGCACACGCCGTCGCCATCGCAGGGCAAATCGACTGCAGGCGACATCGGAGCAGCAGCAGCTACCGAGATCTGAAGAGAGAGAGAGAGAGGAGAGAGAGGAGAGAGAGAGAGAGAGAGGGGTGGAGGTCCTGGAGGACGAGGGTTATTATAGGAGTTTGAGGGTTTTTTTTATTTTGGAGGGAAAGTGGGAGGAGCAAAGAGGAAAAAGGAAAAAGGCGGGTATTTTTTGTTATTTTTTCCCTAAAATTGCAGGAAAAAGGTTATAATTACGTTTCTGCCCTCGTGTAACGAACGCGGGTTTTCTTGTGTGTAAGCTGTAAATAATATAATCTTGGGGTAAAAATCATAAAAGGATTCATATTGTATTATTTTTTTTTTGAGGGAAAAAATAATAAAATATGAATTAAAAAAAAACCAATATTTTATTATTATATGAATAAAAAATACGAATATCGAGGCATTTCTAGAGAGAGAAAGTGCTCTCTCTCTCTTGCAAGTAGGAGCGGTCCCCTCACTTTGATGAGAAATTATTACATGCTTATCATGAAAATGTGGTGAGATGAAAATTGACAACAAAAATACATGAGAAATAAATTAAAATATATATATATATATAGATATTTAATATGATTTAAAGAGAAAATAATTATAATAATAAATTACTGAAATAATTATATATAAGGATAGAAGCTCTTTTGTCTAGCCTCTTCTATTCTCCGACTTTCAATTATATCAATTTCGTTGAATTTTCTGGCATAATATAATAAAATTCTATGCTTTTGAGTATCGAGATTTATGCTATTGAACACATTTATCTACATTTGAGATTTTAAAGATGTATTACAAGCTATGTATATTTTAAATAGGGGATTTACATACAGAACATTGAATTTATCACAAATTACGCATTTCACTATCGTTTAGTAAATATTACGCATACCACACTCTGCTTATAATAGAAATGTTACGATAGAAATGTAAAACTCATAAGCAGAGTGTGATATGCGTAATATTTACTAAACGATAGTAAAATATGTAGTTTGTGATGAATTCAATGTTCTATATGTAAATCTCTCTTTTAAATATTATAGTTCTTGTCGTTGATGTAATGTTGGTGACATAAAACCTATAATATTTTTCAAATGTATTATTTTTTATTAAATTTTTAATAAATAGAATATTCGGCTATCACTCTTCTTTGATTCTTTGTTAAATTTTTATTCATTTAAAGAATGCCATCATATATTTAAGAGAAATAAAAAAAATGAGTGTTTTTATTACAAGATAATTACATCTCATATTTAATTTAATTTATTTATATTAGTTATTTAATTTTGAAGCAGCAAATCATAGTTTACCAACTTATTATTCTTTTTCTAGAAAACTATATTAATTGAAAAAAGGTTGAAAATGATAGGAATAAATTTAAAATGTAAATAAATTGAAATGTTATATATCTATACATTGACATTAAATAGCATATTAATTATACATATAAATTGGTGATGTTTATAATGCAAAATTAGCTCAAAAAATGATCAAAAAATTTGATGAACTTGATTTGAATTATCATATTGGAATAAAAAAAACTTATTTAAGTTATTTTTTTACTAAAGTACTAGTTAATGCACGTGCGTTGCACGTGATCCCGTTGATTCGCTCTTTTTTATATCGAGCATGATACTTAAGCTATAGCAACGGTCTGTATGCACATCAGTTATGATGCTTAAGCTCAGTATTTTCCATAACATCAAATACGATATGCCTTGCTCAGCATCGATTACGATATTTAAGATACAACATCCGTCATTCTCGATACGCTCATTTGGCATAAAATTATTTATTCTATATTTCAAATCATTTATTTTTATAAAATAAAAAATAAATTTATTAATGCGCTCAACTGATTTTTATTTTTTTATGAATAATTATTATTTAGTCTTCCGGCTGTTATATACTTATAACTAAGTCTCAAAATATTTATTTTAGATCCAAAATGATTCATTTTGGATTCAAATCAACTTGACATTTTAAATCTCAAATTAAATTCTTGATGTCACAATTCTTCCCACCTTTAAAAATTTCATCCCTCAAATTTATATAAATAATTTCATGAATTTCATT
>KZ451982.1:9792719-9949746 GCA_002786265.1 Apostasia shenzhenica
ATATATATTCGAAACTAGATTCTGTAAAGAAGGTGAAAATTTGAGCATCAAAATACAATTTTATTGTTTGTTTTTGTGAGTTTTTTAATTATGCAGCCAGCTTTTATATTTTTTTTAAGGAACAACATTATAAGTTAGTCTCCCGCCTTCATGTCTTTATAAATTATTCTAAAAATATTATTTAAGATCCAAATTCATTCATTTTGTGTTCAAAATGAACTCAAAATTTTACATCTCAAATTAAATTTCAAATGTCACAATTCTCCCTACCTTATAGAAATTTAGTCCCAAATATAATATAACAATAAATATTCATGAATTTTATTATACATTTGAACTAATTTGTTAAGGAGTGAAAAGTTAAGACTAAAATACAATTATTGCTGTTTTTGTGAGTTTTAAAAGATTGAGAACTTTTGATTATTTGTGAAAAAGTGAAAAGTTAAGACTAAAATATAATTGTAATTTTTTTTACTTAAATATAAATATTAATAATTTTGAAAAAATTGAACTTAATATAAAATAAATTGATGCCTATTTACAACCTAAAATAAATATTTAATTTCATGAATTTTATTATATATTCGAAACTGATTTAAGGAGTAAAATTTTGAGATTAAATACAATTATTGTTCTGTTTTTTGTGAAATTAAATTATGCATCCAATTTTTATATTTTTTAAGAACAATTATAAGTTAGTCTCCCCGCATCTTCAATGTCTTTATAAATTATTCTAAAAATATTATTTAAGATCCAAATTCATTCATTTTGTGTTCAAATCAACTCAAATTTTACATTCTCAAATTAAATTTTCAGATATCACAATTCCTACCTTTAGAAATTTTGTCTTAAAGAATACACAATATTCAAATGTCTGAAACGCAGTTTATTTTACAAAAACACAGAAATTAGATCCCAATAACATCAAAACATGTAATTATCTCGAATTATTAATTATGAATAGTTTTAATACTGTAAGGGGTGAAAAAGTTAGCAAAAATACAATATTGTTGTTTGTGAGTTTTAAAAAGTTTGAACTCAAATGACAATGTTAGTTTTTATGAATTTTTAAATTTTCAGAAAATTACAAGATAAGACAAAAAACATCTTTCAAAAACAATTTGAACTTTTAAATATAAAATAAAATTGGACCTATTTGTTGGCCGTGGTGAAAATGTTGAACTAAATGCTAATTGGACTCTTATGTAAGCATAATGGATAAAGTATTAAAATAAAATGCAATTACTGAGCGTTTTTTATTATAATAATGCAGAAGAGCGGAATTGTGCAGCAACCTCAACCCATTTTTTATTTTTTATGGAATAATTGATTATTAAATCTTTTCTTCAGCTGTATACTATATGGCTTATTACTTTATAACTAAGTCACTGAAAAATATTGTATTCTTAAAGATCCAAAATTGACTTCATTTGGTCATTCCAATATCAACGTGACAGTTTTAGAAATCTCTAATTCAATTCTTGATGTACACAATTCTTCCCACCTGTTAAAAAATTTCTCCCTCCAACATTTATATAAATAAATTCCTATTGTGAATTTTCATCATATATATTCGAAACTGATGTTAAAGATCGAGGTGAAAATTTTGAGATACAAAACTACACATCTATTGTAGTTTTGTGCAGTTTTTTAAATTCTACAGCCATGGTTAAAATTCAGGTATAATCAATTTTGCTAAGGAAAACAATTATAAAGTGTAATTTCTGAGAAGCCGCAAACCCGGACTCACCTTTTTACAAGAATACTTTATATACATAGAATCATATTCTAAAACAGCACATTAATGTTCATATTTAAGACTCCAACCAACACTTCAAACCAAAAAAAAAAAATAAAATAACATTCAAAATGTGAGAGATGATTTTTTAGAACTCTGTTACAACATTAACTCAAAAATTTTATAACGTTACATCTCAATAAATTAAATTCAGATGTCACTATATACAACTCTTCGCTCCACATTTTAAAAATTATATTATTAATAGATGCCTCAAAATTTTTGAGCTTTTTAAATATATTTAATTAATGTATAAATTATTCTAAAAATATTTATTTAAGATCCAAATTCATTCATTTTGTGTTCAAATCAACTCAAAATTTTACATCTCAAATTAAATTTCAGATGTAACAATTCTCCCTACCTTTAGAAATTTCGTCCCCGAAATATACATAAATAATTTCATGAATTTTATTGTATATTTGAACTAATTTGTAAGGAGGTGAAAAAATTAAGACCAAAATACAATTATTGATGTTTTTGTAAATTTTAAAAAAATTGAGACTAAATCGCAAATATTACTGTTTTTATGTATTTTTAAATTTCAAAAATTACAGATAAATTTTCATTCACACTCTTATATATAGTATAGATAAGTGGAGTATATTTTATTTTTTTTGAAATATAATATATGATTTGCCTCATTTACTTATAAGTCAAAATCATAAATGAAAATTTAAATCATAAAATATATTAACAATTCTAAGAATATTTAATACACAAAATTGACACTTTTTGTATTTGAATAAAAAAACCTAGTATCTATTTATAAATACAAATATTGATTTTTTTCAAATTATAATGAAAGAAACAAATATTTTTCTATTTAAATACAATACAATATAAAAAAAAAATCAGATTTTGCGAACAAATGTAATAGAATACGATTTAATGTCAGAATTATTTTTATATTTAAATACAACATGAAGAACTAAAAAGAATTTGGGCCAGAACACTCAGCTAAAATTTCAAAAAAATTTCATTCGTATTTAAATACAATAAAATGTAAAACAAAATGTGCGAAAATACTTTCTTCACACCAATTTCTGCCATTCAAATACGAAAAATCTCTGCAGAAACGCACCATGATGCAGTATGATCCTATTAGACATGCAAAAAATAGTAAAAAATACTCGAAAATTTACCTAATAAAATATGCACTCACAAGAAAATAATTTATAATTTAACTATGGTGTTAAGCTTCATCAATAAAATTTACTACAAATAATTTTTGATTGTTAATAAATTTAACTTTTTCAGAATTAAGAATGCAATTTTAAATGATAAGATGAAATTTAGGCTGCTTAAATGTAACGATTTTAGTAAGGCATGTAAAAAAACTTTGTTTTGCTTGAAATTTAAGCAAAGTTTTAATTGGACGACTAAGTTCCGAGAGATGAAGCCAGCCTCACACATAGGAGAACGTATTTGATGTGTACACTCGTGCTAGAAAGAGAAGAGAGAAAATAAGAAAAGTATTTGTTGAGAAAACATTATCCATATCATCAAATCTAGACACATGGTAGGTTTAAGTTAATTCATCAACGGGTCACTCGAATTCTGTTCTTGAGCAAATTTGACGCACCTAATTGGATTATGCCTAGCGGGCGAATAGCCTGGTACGAGCCAAATAGTTCTAGGTAAATAGACCACTAGCCAGCAGCTCCAGTCACATTATAGCCTTGCCTAAGAGCACTGTGCTCAAGCCTAGGAGCAAAGAAAAGGTACTCTTCATCAATGCTTGACTTGACAGACGACATGAATAGTCTATCCACAACGCCTAGCCGTTTAGGCATTAATAAGCAGTCACCTACTCCATTTGCTTTCACCTAGACCTTTCTTACCATGAATACTCACATTTATAGTGAGAAAAGAGCTTCTCGGCAACCAATTCCTTAGCTGAACGAACTGGACATGACTGCTTGCTAGCGTTGTTTGCCTACTCTACTGCTCTTCAACTACAGCTATCCAAAGTTGTTTGGCTACGGCTCTCCAACAGAGCGCTCTTTGAATTGTGTGCAGCTTCTCTCTTCACTCCTTCCCTCCTCCAGAGAATCTCACAATCTACCCCCTTCATTCAAATTGCAGTTTATCTCTACAATTACTCTCCTAACTCTTCCTACTCTTCATATAACCCTAATTTAAAATTTTTACCCGAACAATACAATAAAAAAAACACATGAAAATTTATGTAATTCTAAAAAATCATCCTAACATCAATCTATTCAAACACATTAGTCCACATAGATTTGGATGACTTGATAATAACATGAGATTCCCTTAAAAGAGAAGACTCCTTCGACGACAAAAAACAAATCATTTTCGGATGGTTATGATATCTTGCGAAAGACGCTCCAAATTCGGTATGCAAATAGCTAAGTAGCGGTAAGACTTTTCACGAGAACGATCAGAATGCGTAAATATTTCAATGTCTCAAGAGTTAGTCTGATGAATCAAAAATGCATGGCAAAATGAATCCCAAAGATTAATGTCAAGTAATCAGAGAGCATTGATATCACTGATTCACGTTTGAATGTGTTGCCATGGATTGAGTCGTTGGATTCACTCCAGTTTGGCCTAAAAAATTCATTGCTTCACCCATAAACAATTAAGATTTACAATAATATAAATTTAAAAATTTTAAAAGAATGTTAAAAATAAAATTAAAAATTTATTAAAATTAACGATAAAAAAACCTCTTTTATAATATTAAGTAAACCGTAAAGATCTTACAGGCTTACAGCAAATTTTTAAAAATTATAAACTAAATAGTAATTATCAATTAATACATATGATTTTACACTTTATATAATATAGGATATTAAAGAAGGTAAATATTTAAAATTTATATTTAGTAATTTTATTTGGAAAACAAATTCTAATAAACTATTATTTCTACCATATTTGGACTAAATATATACAACAATAATAACAAAAAATTATTCCACTAGTTGGCATCAATTACATGGATCCTTTGTTTGCATTGCACTCATCAATTAGCATACCCAATTTTAAGTATAAGTTTTTAAAGAATTTATATTATGTTTGATTCAATAAATTTTATGCTAGTTATCAACTGCCTAACACAACACTCTGTATTTCTCATCTGAGGTTTGAGACCTGAAAACAACACGTACCATCAATCTATGTGAATAACAATAATAAATATGAATGTTTAGTTCTCTAGCCACTTAGACAGTATTGGTGTAATAAGGGAAATGTCTAACCAACCGAAAAGATGCTACAAATTTTGATAGGACGAGATAGATCGACTAACCGAATGGTGTTGCATTGAAGTCGGTCATCGGAAAAGCAGACACAAGTTGAAACTAGTTCAAATTAAGCATCACAAGAGATAATATATCAAAGAATTCTGATCAAACTCAAGCATTTGTCCCAACGATATCTATATATATATATATATATATTCACACACAATATATATATGTGTCCAGAAAAGTGAAAATTTTCAAATTAGTAACATATTTTATGTTTTTTAAACAATCTGATGAGTGTAATTTCATATTTCAGATATACTTGGTATGCTAAAACATAGTGATAAATAGGACTAGAAATCATCTCTCTAAAATTTCAACGTATAAAATTGAAGTCTACCCAGAAGAAAAATTCAGGTGAGTTTTGATTAGGAAGAGAGATGAAGAGTACCTTCAATCTTCATCAGCATGTGTAGCAGAATGAGTTGGAAACCTCCACATGATATCAGCCCAAGTGCTCAGGCCATCAGTTACTTCCTTCACCACTGATGCAACTTCGTCGATGCTCACACGAATCTGCTCCTTGCTGTCTCTCTCGCGTATCGTCACAGTGGAGGTCGAGTCGATGGTGACAGCGAAGGGAACACCTATCTCATCCGTCCTCGCATAGCGCCTGCCTATTGAGGTACCTGCATGACAAAGCCAACAGTGAATTGAAGTTGCCAACACAAGTATTTCAACAGTTTTACTCCAACTACAAGTTTAAGGGTATGTTTGGTTCAATGTCATTGTGTTTGTCATGTTATTTGAAGAAATTGAGTATTTAGTTTGAAAAAGATATTTAAATAAAATAATAAGAAATTATAAAATATCACACTAAAATGACATTGAAAATATTACACATTCTCATCTGCAACACTGAAAACATATGGAAAATTCATTATTTTAGCAAATTAACTGATTTAAGAGGAAGATACTACTAAGTGTAATTTTCGATTTGTTACAGTGAATTCTTACGAGGAATACCTGTGATATCAATAATATGAGAGATCCCAGCTGCTGTCAACGATCTCGAGATGATTTTGGCGGTGTCGTCAAATTTCTGGCTCTTGATCAGTGGGAAAACAGTGCATTTGATAGGAGCCACGAGAGGAGGGAAGCGGAAAACATTGAGTTGCTCATCTTCTGATTTGCTCGGCCTTGTGTAGAAGCAGTGCTCAAAAAGGCAATATATGATCCTTCCAATGCCAAAGGAAGGCTCGATTACAGATGGTGTAAAGACCCGTTGATGTTCCTTCTTCTTTTCTATGCTGATTGACACCATGTTCTTAGTCATAGTAACGGATTTTCCAAGAGTACAGACTTGGAAGTCCACTTCACCTTTAGATTCCAAAGCAGCTTTCATTTCCAAAGCATCACGTTCATTCATGGCCTATTTGTCAGAAATAAGCTCTTTTGAGCTTTCAGTGGGTTCAATGGCTGTTAATTAGCTGCATTCATGTTGCTTACCTCCAATGCTTCGACGACCATTTTTTGGTTGCCCTTGAATGCAAGTCCCAGCTCTTTTTTTGATGGAGTAATTATCAGCTTCTGTATTTATAATCAGGAACACACCTTCAAATCAAGTAATTTTACAAGAAAAAGAATGGAAAAACATGACTAGAACAAGTTCTGTATGAAAGAGGGTTAATATCCTCAAACAATACATGGTCTTACTGGTAGTTCGGTAACCCAATAAGATCTATTACGTAGTTTAATTAAGGGATATTTACGTACGTCAACCCCAAAGTTGCCTTTTTTGCTCATTTAATCCCAAAAGATGAATATTTATATCTGTTGGTTTGGTTTAGAATCTATCGAGTCAATCAACGGTATAATGATTGAATCAGTTCAATTAACTTTCTAATCGACGAGTCTTGATATAAACAAAATCAGGGGTGAATAAAAAACAGAGGATAATGGCAATAAAGTAGGTTTCTCTGGTGAGAAAGAAAAGACCACCAAATATATGTTCAAAAGCACTTTAGTTAAAAATTCAATGGCCAAAACTAGCAATGTGGGAGAGCACGTCATGGATGTGTTTCCCTGAGCCAAGGTAGTCATAGGCTGAGAGGTAACTCCTTGAGAAGCCCGAAACTCAAATAACATGTAGTATTCTAAGATAGGAACAGAGATGTAAGTCTGACATTGGGAGACCAAATGCCAAAAATTCTTGTTTAACATGTAGTATTCTAAGATAGGAATATACTTTGATAACAAAAGTTAAATAACTCCATGAAAGATAAGGACACTTAAAAGTAACAATGTTTTACAAAAGCAACTCACCTCAATTTCTCTGGGCTCTGGAAACTTTTCGTGAGCTACCAATGGTACCCCACTTTTCTCCTATTAGAAAAAAAAATGTAACTGCTTTAACTTCAGCATAACGATACAACAACTAAGCCTGATCCCAAACTACTTGGGGTTGGCCAAGTAAAGATGATATATAGAGAAAATATATGTCTACTCAAAGCAGTACTTCAAAGCAGAAGAGAAAAAACAGATGTGAGGTAAGCAGATAGAGTAAGATAGCTGAGTAAATGAATCAAACAATTCAGAAAACAAAAAGGAGAATATCTATGATGAAATAGTACAATCTGCCACACTGAAGTCGATACTTCTAGGAACTTGGACATTTAAACATTTCATTGGCTAAACAACTAATGATGCTTATCCATATTTCAATTTTAAATTTAAGGAAGGTTTGTGAAATTCATCAGAACCCACCGTATGTGCACGTAAATCATAAGCTGATCTGTCTGCAATTCCAACACATTCAATCCATCCGTATGTGCACTCTATTTCCGCATCCCAACAGTCTGCAGCATAGTGAGCCATCTCATTTGGTAAATGTTGACGGAAGCGCAGTCGTTCTTTGTCAATGCCCAAATGTGTCAGGAAGAGGTATACTCTCCCGATGAAGTAGCCAAGAGTCTCATTGTTAACAGTACCCTAATGAAATTGCAAATTGGTCTGATTAAATAATAATACAGATCAAGAAACCAAATTGTAGAGCAGTTAATACGAAGAAAGTTCAAATATAGCAGACCTTTCTAACAGCCTCACCAAGAACCATTGGCTTTGCTGATTCACCTGCCATTTGCAACTCCCTTGGAAACATGAGGAACTCTAAGTCAGCCACATCAACGAACTTTGAATGAGATTTGTCCTCAGGATCAACAAAGTGTTCAATCTCTGCTAATGTGAACTCGCGGACTCTTAGCAGACCTTGTCGAGGTGAAATCTAGTTATGTATATACCGTAGTTTTGTTAGAATAGAATCCAAAGTAGCAGATAATACATTGTAGAAGTATGCAAATGTTTAACTCACACAGCATTAAGTTATTTCTTATGACTTATCACAATAGCAGCTAGTCATAATAATTTCTTTCATGTACTGAAATTAGCAGTATGTATTCTTTCCATTTTCATTTACCAGGAAATTTTTAATGTTTTAACAATCTTTGGCTCGATGACTCTATCAACACACTGACTTGACATGTTAACTCTATGACTCTATCTATATGAAATTGTTTTGTTTCCCAAATGTAATATAGGAGGAATTCATTGATGCAATCACATTTACTGGGAAAATTTCTTTTGAGCATATATTTGTCATCTATTTCACTTTCCAGTAGAGTTAATGCTGACTCTTAAGTCCCGTTTTATTTATACAACTAAAATAGTCACAACTAACAACTTGATTTTATTTAAAAAAAATTAAAATTTTATTTTATATCTCATCCTACACTAACTCCTACATTAAACAATCAATTCATTTTACATTTAACACAATTCATAATAAATTAATCAATTTTATTTCACATCTAACATAATTTTTAATATAACAAGCTCATTTTATTTCACAGCATATACATTTAAAAAAAAACACAATTTTTCCGAATCACCCTTTTTTTCCTCCAAACAAATAACATCAAAGAAAGCTCAAGTGCAGCACAACTATACAAGCAAAAGGTAAATCAGCTACAAGAACCAATAACATTCAAGTTTACACATCTATCATTCTTCACTACATTACCAAGCCACTCAATTCATTAGGTTGGAGGAAAATTTTACCTTTGGAGTGAAACTTTTTTTTGAAACTTTTTGCCTGCCTAAACATGCATCTACGAACGTATGATAAGAAATAAAGTTAATTTGTTATTTTAAAAGTTGTATAGGATGTCAAATAATTGTACTGAAAGTTGTATAAGATGTTAAATAAAGTTAATATTTTCAATTAATAGAATTTGTTAGCCAGCCTTAAGATGTCTGTATTATGAGAAATATTATATGTTAAAAGTTGTATAAAATGAGCAATAAAATTAATTTTTATATTGAAATTTGAATAGGACATGAACAAAATTAATATTTATTATCTTAAATTAATCTATGAGGAAAGGAAACAAAGTTAAGCCATGGCTTTTTTGGCCGATTGTCAAACTGGGAGGGGCTCTTCAAAAAATAGCGTAGAAATAGTTGACTCTGTAAAGATAGTGTCATTTATTAAACTCTCCGACTAGTGTGTCGTGATTATACAAATGCATGAACCACATCAAATTAGCTCTTCACACTATTCTAAGCAGAAAGCATGACTTACAACTAAACCTAGTATACCTAGAGTATATGTTTTTCTTTCTTTCTTTTTAAAGAATCGTGGGCAGTGTCAGGGCACAACAGGTTTTGCCAATTTTGTAGCAATTTGCCAGGGATTTATACAAACAAACCTCGTTCCTGAATGCCTGCCCAATCTGAGCTGCAGCAAATGGTAGTCTATTGCCATTGTAATAATACAAATCCTTAAAGTTGACAAAAATGCCTTGTGCTGTCTCTGGCCTCATGTACCTAAAAACGAGAATCAACCCAATAGAACAAAATAAATCACTTAACAAGTGATAGGTATAGAGCAAGTCCAGTCCAGGTGCACATAAGTTCTTACCCAGGGCTTAAGCCAGATGGGCCAATTGAAGTCTGAAACATGAGATTAAAGGGGTAAGGATCTGAGAGTGGGTTCTTTGTATCAGGAGCAGTGATACCATACTCCTTCAATTTTGCCCCAAGTTCTGCAGCAGATAAGTCATCTAACACAGCCAAAACATGTTTCAACTCAGCAGCCTTTTCAGCTGAAAGAGTAACATCTTTCTCAAGCTTGTCCTTGCAATAGTCCTTGAGTAAGTGATCAGCACGATAGCAGGCCCCAGTCTTGTCATCTTTAACCATAAGGTCGGTGAACTTTTCCACATGGCCTGATGCCTTGAGAACAATTTCAGGTGTAACACAGGGGCAATCGACCTCCAGCATGTTCTCCTCCAAGACAAAATGCTATAGAAAATGGAAAGCTGAGTTATTCAACTATAGAAGTAGCTTTCAAAAAAAAAAAATTATAGAAGTTCTATATAATAGGAAGTGCCTATCAAGTTGAAAGCCAACGTTTACAAGACTGCTAACCCAAAGAAGTTATATCCAAAGTCAATGTAGTGGAGATGTAGACACTCAAATGAATGAGTAATCCAATTAGAATCACAAATACTTCAAGAAAAGCAAAAAAGTAGACTCACAAATTAGAAACATATCTAGGAAAATGTGGGTATAACATTGATAAAAAATAAGATGGAGAAGATGTTTACGCCCATAGCGGCTCCATGACCTTGACTCACTTGTGTTACAGAGAGGCTTCATTTAAATTAAACAGAGAAAAGAAATCAACGCAGCAGAACCAAACAAGTTTTGGATTAATGCTAAGTAGTTGTATTAATGGCAATATGTTCGCCTTAAGTAAAGCACCCCCTGCAACATTTTTCAAGTGATAAGTCCAACATTTTTCAAGAGATAAATCAATGTACAGAGTTTTCCTGCAGGAAGAAAAGCTAGGAGATATTCATCTCAATAGTACAGACAGAAATGGATCAAAAAAAAAGTACAGATAGAAAATCTCTGATGTTTCCCTTTCCAATATATAACACACAAGAAAACAGATGAAGGATGCTTTGAAATTAAATAGTTGGGAGAAAAAATTTGGCAACCAATGAATTGGCTCCATATTTTGAATTGGAACCACCAACTTCAGCCATTTTTCCACATAAACAACAGAGAAATAAGATGACATAGACATATTGATCGCAAATCCCAAATCATCAAGTTTAGCAGACCTATCAAAAAATTGTAGTTTATCTATGTTAATCTTCATTGAGGTCTCCCTAAAGTGAGAATTAGGGCTCTGCGTCTATCAATGCTAAATGTCTATGTCAACATTATTTCTAGTCCTTTATTGAGATGAACATTTTATGATGTCCGGAAGACCCTGTGAGCAACATCATTGCTAAGGGCAAGCCAACAACAGTGCCAACTAACACAATGACTAGCCTGCCTGCTGCATCCAATCAGCAACCTATCTCAACAACCACAGAGACTCTTTCACCCACAAAGGGTACTCCATCAACAATATATTCACAATCCGTTCATTGAATACCTCCGCCTCATCCCGAGATTGGCAAGCTTCGCTAGTTTTCATGTCGAACACAAACACTTCTGACATGAAATAGTTTTACAGGTACATGTCTATCCTTGGGGGAACCAATCACCAATGGCAAAGCCCTACAGAGGGAATCTTTGATTAAATAGGTGAGTGGGATAACGACCTAAAGATATCCAGGATCAGTTTTCCCCAGCCATGAACACCAGTAAAAATGAATGTACAAGGGTCTTTTTGGATTCTAGTCTTACTAATTGGCCTACACACATCTCCAGCAATTGTAACTCCACTACTATTCCAAGTCTCCTTCCCCGGCCTTGTAAGTTCCTAGCTTTCTAGCTTTCTTTCACGCTGCTCCCATTGTAACATTGTAACAGATTAACAACACTTAGTGGAATCTTCTTTCCCAGCCCCACAGTTTTTCCCCTACTCTCACAAGTGCTTTCCATGAAAATCTTTGTGCACATGTTTTCGCTTTTCTTCATTCTCTGTTAGGTCAACAATCTACTTCTGAACTTCGAGCTATACCGAGACAATGGTTTACCTGGCGCCAGAAACTGAGGACATTAGATTTGACGGCACACCCAGGAGGACCGTAGTCGTAAAGGCCAGCTACGCCTCGGTAGATCTTAAACGAAGCTATGTAAAACAGCCTCCTCTCCAGCGTGTTCACGACCGATTGCCGGAACGCCTCGCGGTCGCCGGAGCTGCCACCGTTTCCACCGACGACGGCCTGCAGCCGCTTTACCGCGGAAGCGCTCTCAATCTTGAGGGCCTTGAGGGCCTCAATGGCTGCTTCGATCTCCGGCTTGTCGGCTCCCGCCGTCTTGAGCTTTCGGACAGCTTCAGCCTGCGAATCGACAGCTGCCTGCTTCTCGGCCAGCGTGCGGCGGAGGGTCTCCTCGGAGGCGACGGCAGCCATCTCCGGAGGGAACAGGGTTGCGGCGGCGGTGGTGGCCGGCGAGGCGGAGGAGAAGTCGCGGCGTAGGGGGAGGAGAGAGAAAAAGGCTTTGGATTGGATGGCGGAGTTAGAAACGAAGGGTGTAGCACAGAGAAGCACCGAGTGGTGAAAAAAATCTGGAAACATTTACATTAATGTCTTCCAAAATTTTAAATATTACAATTTTTATTATATACATGTAGTCCTATATTTTAAACTTAATATATATAATATTCAAAATTAATATATGATTAAATATTTCCAATTTTTATTTAATTATTTTTATTAAATATTGCTTTTATTATCCTAAAAAAAATTTAAAGAATCACTCAAAAATATTACATTCACATCATTAGTAAATAAAAAATATATTATAAATTAGCAAATTATAGATCATGTAAAAAATCATAAAAAAAATTCAAAAAATAAAAAGTTCATGGGATTTTTGAAAAATTAAACAATAATTATAAATGAATTACCTTCACAAATGAATCCAATTATTGCTTATCTTAATTAAGGCGACATATATTTTATTTCCAAAAGAGAAGTTAGGAGATTCTCGATTTTTTCCTTCTAAGTTTGACCTCCCCCTTTAGCATTTTGTTTTTAAGAAAAATTTAATTTATCTAATTTCTTATCATATTTCAAGACTACATTATTATTGATAAATTTATTATTGAAGCCCTTCAATACCTTAATCACTTCCTTCGAGTCATTATTATTTTTATTCAAACTAATATTCTCTCCATTTAAAACAAAACCTTGACCTCCAACGATTTATAATTTGTCGGCAAAGATCAACAACTAACCCTTTTTGGATGTCCTTACACATTTGACATATATGTTCAAAGATCCCTCTTTTATCTATAAGAAGAAATAATGCATAAATTTGAAGTAGTGAAAATGATAATATTTTGAAAAATTATTTTTAAAAAATGTACCAAATCTAGCTTGTTAAGCTCCACAGATAGGTTGAACACGTCCTCATCGAAAGAAACTAATGCCCTTTACAGTCCTTTGTCTCTTCTTTGAAAGTATAATAATTAATGAGTAAGCTTAAAAAAATTATTATATTAAGAGAAGAAAAGTAATTATTAATATAATTTTTGATGAAATGTGTTAAAATAAATGCATATGAATAATTTGTGGGTGGAATAGGATCTAAGTGAACAATACTTTGAGTTTAAGACTTAGAGAGTAGATTTAAAATTTATAGGACATATGTGAATAAAGTGATTTATGTTAGGTGCCCGAGTGTAATTTATCCAGAAAACTTCGTTTTAGGATCTGGGCTGTCTTTGATCTCCTAAATTGTTTAACGGACACGTGGCTCGTCCACAACCGTCAAAAACTGCTGGCTTGTTCTTCTCCTCATCTTTCCACTGGCCGTGATGAATCGATCGGACGGCCCTGAGTTCTCGGAACTTTATTCATCGATCGGACGGCCCTGATTGCTCCGAACTTTATTCATCGATCGGACGGCCCTGATTGCTCGACACCTTATTCGTAGAGTCTTTCACTCCTTGTTGATCTTTCCTCTATCTGTCTCGAGCGCCTTCAGATCGGAGATTCGAGAACTTGCGGGTGGCGATTAGGGCATCGATACGGAGGGGGCGCAGAGTGAGGAGATGCTGAGAACTGCAGGAAGACGTCTTGCTCCATTCTCGTGGAGCCAGAGCTCCGCCCGATTATCCATATTCTCAGGGGACCCGATCAATGGCGGCGTCCCTGCCAAGCATGATTCCATGTCCAGCGCCGCCTCCCCAGCGGCCCGATTTGTTCTGGAATCCGGCCTTCTTGGTCGGGTTAGAGGTGAGGGTTTTTCTGATTTAGACCAGTTTTTTGTGGTCGAATCGTATTGGTAGATAATCGAATTTACATTGATCCTGATGAACTTTTCTTTTACATTTTTGATGCTTTGCTTGGGAGATGTTCTCCAATTCTCGTCCAATTTAGAGTTTCTATTCTACTTTATTTGCGGATCCATCCATTTCGAAGTTCAGTGGAAAAAACTTTTAACTGCTCGTTTTTCTCTTTTTGGAGAGATTATCCTTTTGAATATCTCAGAACTCACTAGTTTCATCCCTCAATAATTTCAATATTTGTTGACAAAATAATTGGCAATATTATTTTGGGACAATTACTTACATAGGTCTTTAGATCAGGCTAAAACCAAGTACATATATGCATCAAGGGGATACCTCGCCAACAGAAAAAGGATGTAAACGAAAATACATAGTGTAACTCTAAAAAGAAAAAAATGCGTGGAGTGTGTTGCCTCGGTTTGACAATAGTAAGGACTCCATCCAGATAGCCAAAGCAAGGCGTTCCTTTTCCATACTCTGTCAGGAGTGGATATTCTTAAAACACAAGGGTTTACATTTCCCTGAAGGGAAGAGGAGATCATAGTGGCCAACCCATAGAATGAAACAGGGATGCCATGACAATGACTATCCTAGATGTCATCATCATTGCCATAAAAAAAATACTATCTAGCAAGAAAATAATGATAATATAATCAGAAACCCAAAAAAGTAATAGTTGCTAAATGAGAACTCTAAGCTCCCGCTTGGTTGTTTGGACCATAGATGGTACAACTTTTTATTTCCAATAAAGCTTGCTTGCACCCTTGAGAAATAGCCTCATTGATCAGGTTGCAGAAATATTTATTGAGCACGAGAATAATCTATCCTACCTCTCCCTTTAATTCTTCTTGATGTTGCACGCTATCTTGAAAGGCATTCCTTCTCCAGTTACTCTTCGATTGGCGGAGAAGTTCATTGATTTGATGAAGTGGAGATTCAGGAGCAAAAAGTGCTATCGCCATTGACATAGCAGTCACTTAATCGAATGCCTAGTGTGGGTGTGTTTAACTGCATCCTCCAAGTGCTAAACTCTTACGCCCTATTTGGTTGAAAGCTAGGCCAAGGCTAAAATGAACTCCAACATTTTTATTAAAAAATAATAATAATAAATTAAATATAATATGTTAAAATTTTTATAAAATATAATATAAAGTGAATTTTTATATTAAAATTTATATGTTGAGGATGAAAAATGAAAAATGTTTTTAATAAAATAGTTAGAGGGACCATGGCCAAAATGGCCTCCAACCAAATGGGGCCTTAGTTTGAAAACCCGATTACTAGCTTCAATATGCTGCATGGAAATATCACCAAGGCATCCACTGTTCTATCATTTGGGGCCAAACTTGGAAATGCTGTTGTAGGAACTTGCAAACGTGAAGTTTGCTGAAAACTATATGCAGAACATTGTTCTGAAATCTCCTGAAATCTAGCCACAGAATCTTGCTTTGAAATTTTTATCATTGTAGAATCTGTAGCTTGTACAATGTCTTGAAAACTTTCAGAACCATCTTGTCCTGAAAATTTCAAAACTCTTGTAGCTGCCTATCCTGAAATATCTCGAAGATTTGTGGCAAGTACCTATCTGAAAATTGCAGCAACCTCGAATCTCCAGATCCTAAAGCCTTCGCATAATTTTCCATAGTAACTTGTTTGATTTGCTGCAGATTTGCATCCTCCCTGCAGTAGAGCTAGCACTTCTTCTCCAGATCACTATTGTCACCATCATCCTTCAAGGAGTCAGCAAGAGCAATCTCCTCTTCCTTTGCATCTTCTTGATGAGCACTAGCTTGAACACTGACATGGCTTGGAGAAAAAGCCACCAAAGTTGTAGCATCTTCCATGCTTCCACCCTCAAGATGGCCAGCCTTCCACACCACCATCACCTAAAGCTATGCAAACTCTAAGCCGTTCCAACGATGCTTGTCAGTCTTGTGCTGATGATAAGGGGTTTCGTCCCCACTTTCCCTTGCACAGCACAACCAAATAAACCCTAGCTCTCACACCTTGATGAATGGTGGTTTTCAACTGCAATAAGCTTTTTCGCAAATAATCGACAATATTAATGGTAATAAAGAGAAAGGGAGAGATGAATGAACCCACTTTTTTACAATAAATTTCCTTGATAATTCAGTGCTAATTATCTTAATATGATATTTGAACTGTTGATCCTGATTAACTACATAAAAGTTGGGCTTCTTTGCTTTATATTATGATTTATCTGTGGAGTTGTGGATGGGTGTTTTTAACAATTTAAACAGTCTCGCAGAATTTTTAGTAGGTTTATTACTGTTGGGAAGAAAAATTCTATAGCTCTGATCATCTATCATTAATGGGAATTTGTATTGTTGTTTTACTTTCTTTCTTAATTTTTCTTGGAACTTCTTGGTAGTATGGGCTATCCAATAAATGCATTCAAAACAATGTACAAATGTATAATAGCTATTGGCTTCATTTTTAATGCTCAGTGAGTGGAAAATACTTTTACATGAGTTTTTGGTGGCAAAGGTAATCTTGAAATCTTTGATTGTAACCATTTAAAAAATTTCAGCATCCTTCCAAAAAAAAAAACATTTGTCTTTCACTTGTTTATCTCCGTTGTGAAAATCAGTACGTTTCAACAATGTGTTTCTTTCACCATGTGAATGCTTGACTAGGGGTGGTAATCAAGTCAAGTTCGATCAACTTGGATACTCTTGAACTCTAAAGCTTCTGTCATATCCAGCTTAACCTAAAACATTCCAAGCTCGACCTGATTTAAATTCTTTTTGAGGCATCTTGATTTGAAAAAAAAAAAAATTTAGCTTCCAAACCCCAGAAAAGTGATCTAATCTTGGTTGGCTAGTGGGGAAGGGAAGGTTTTTAACTAGGTTAGCCAAGTTGCAACTTGTATGTAGATTAGGAAATAGATATTTATAATTGGGGTAATTTCATCTGAGCCCTTGAGATAGACTTCTGATTCTAAGCTGGTTCACCAAAACGAAAATGTGTCATCTAGGTCTCTCTCATTCAATTTTTTCACATGTTCTTTTTTCTGGATTCCATTAAGCTTGACCGTGAAACTGTTACTTTTAAAAATTAAAAACACGTATTTAAGTATTGAAAATTGCTATTATAAGTTTGGATATAAAAAAGAAAAAATTGAGATTATAATAGCAATTGAAAATGCTTAAATATATTTTAAATTCTTAAATATGTATTTTTAATTTTTTAAAATAGCAATTTAATAATAAAACTTAATAGAATTCATTAAAAAAGACTCGTATAGAAACAAAATTGGGTGGGAAAGACTCAGATTACTTGTTCTCATTTTTTAAGACCTAAGTTGAATTGGAGGTATACCTTAAATGCTCGGATGGAATTTACACATTTATAATGTCTAACCAACTTAATTGAAATTCTACAATAAAAAAAAAACTTCATTGAAATTGAAGCAAGCTGTGCCTTGTTCAAACTCAAGTCAAACTCAAAAAGTATCTCAAAGTTTGACTTAATTAATTCAAGCTGAGTTTGAGTTCAAGCCAAATTCAAGCTAGTTTTAAGCTTTGAGCTATTTTGCCAACCCCAGTTTGACATCTACATCATTGTCTCAAAAAGTTTTTTTTTGAAAGTTGATCAAAACATATTTTTCAAAAGGGTAGAAAAAGGTCACTCTGGTAAGGTGCACATACTTCCTGAATTATCGTGAAATTTGATGTATTATATTGGAAAGATCATGGTGCTTAATGTGTTTCTACATTCTGTCATGGATGGATCCCTTACATTTAGCTGGCTGTTCCCATTGTTCTGCTAGCTGTGAAAATCTCACATTCCCGATTATCAGTAGGTGCACAGTGATTTTCTTAATGAATCTCTTTGCTGCCTCTTGCAGGTTTTTCGTCGGAGTCGCTTGTCACGGCAGGCCAGAACTTGGTGTTAGCTGACCTTCCAGCAACGGTGGCTGCCGTCAAGAACCCAACCTCAAAGATTGTCTATGATGATCACAATCACGAACGATACCTTCCCGGGGATCCAAGCAAGCGTGCATTTGCATACTTTGCGCTGACGGGCGGAAGATTTGTTTACGCCTCCTTGCTTCGTCTCTTCATACTCAAATTCGTCCTGAGCATGTCTGCTAGCAAGGATGTTCTTGCCCTCGCATCCCTTGAAGTTGACCTCTCCAACATTGAGCCTGGCACAACCGTTACCGTTAAGTGGCGTGGCAAGCCGGTTTTCATAAAGCACAGGACTGAAGATGATGTCAAGCTGGCGAATAGCGTCAATGTGGCATCTCTTCGTGATCCTGAGGAGGATTCCACCAGGGTTAAAAACCCAGAGTGGCTTGTTGTCGTTGGCGTTTGTACTCATCTAGGTTGCATTCCTTTGCCGAATGCTGGTGATTTTGGTGGTTGGTTCTGCCCCTGCCATGGGTCTCACTATGATGGTTCTGGCAGAATTCGGAAGGGTCCAGCTCCTTTCAACTTGGAGGTACCTCAGTACTCCTTCATGGAGGACAATAAGCTGCTTATTGGTTGATCTCCAATCGAAAATTGGTTTGTTCTGCAACTCTTCCCAGTTGATTAAGCAATATATGTTTTGATCTCTTGGTTTCTAATAATTCTTCTTTCATATGTGATTAGAAGAGAAGATGAAATGCTATTTAAGTACTTTATCTGATGTTGTTAATATACTGAAATATTCTCTGTTAAAGTTTTTTTTTTTTCTTCTAGATTTAGTTACTTTATGGTACTCTTCCTTCATCCACTTGGAATTCTGAAGTCTTTTCTTAGACCTGTATGAGCCTTGGGGCTGGTTTCGATAGACATATTATGACTAATCTTTGAATTCAGCAATTTTTGGATCACTATGAGTTAATTTTGACAAAACTTTTTTAACTCAACCCGAAATTTTAGTTCAGATTGATCTTTTATTGTTTGGGTCTGATTAAGTTAAATTTTTTAGCCCATTTTCCTTGCAAATTTATGTAGCATCGGTTTCATGTTTATCCAAAATATTAATAAATTTATAGGGGAGATATCTAAATATTGCCTGTTTTTAGGTGATATGTAAGATGTCATCGTAGAGTAATAATTTTGTAATTTTTTATAATATTATTTAAACATATTATTAATATAAATAATTATTTTTTTAAAATAATATGACATAATGTTACAATAACATTGAAGTAAGCATCACTTAAGCAACTTGCTTTTTAAGTTAAGGTACTTAAGTTGTGCTTAAATCAATGAGAAATAAGTACATCTATAATAAAGTTGTAGCAGTTTCAATTGTAGATGAGCTCAGAAAAAATCATTTTAGATTATTTGAACATATAAATTGTAAGCCGACAAAAGTTTCAGTAAAGAAAATTAAGTTATTGAATTTTTTTCATGTAATAAAAGGAAGAGAATGATAAAAAAGACATGATAAGAAATCATAACAATTAAGGAATAGCCTCACATATTTGGAGCTAAATAAAATAATGTTATTTGATAGAGTGCACGAGTTGTACTTAAGTTGTGCTTAAGTTGGATGCCAAACGCAGAAGCTTGATCGTATCCACTGGTTTACATTACATCCAAAATGACGAAAAATTTTCAATTCAGCAAAACAAGAACAGTAAACATGCCAATTAAAAGGAGAGTCAAAATAGCAGTAGAAGCCCAAAAAAAAAAAAAGATAATTACCTACATGCCACACAATTTAATTTTATTTATGTCTTACTCATTCATTCTTAGTTAATTATGTTATGCACACTCAAAACATTACAAAATCTTACATACACACATTTGAGTTAAAACTTAATCAAAATCTATTTGAAAAAAAATATTCTGTTAGTAAATCATTAAAATTATTTTTTTACTCTTAATGGTACATATTTTTTCTCTTCCTCAATATCACACTAAAGCGTTGATTTGTCCTAAAATTAATTCACGTCGCAGATTCTCCTTCCTTTGCTGCCCTAAACATTAAAGTTTTAAGATTTTTCACTCAAAATATATTTAAATATCCTTAAAATAATATGATAAACGGCCCAAATTTTTTTGTAATCTAACTATAATTAGGTTATTAAAAAATTATGATTACTCATTATAATAGAAATAAGTTAAAATATATGTATGTAAGATTTTATAATATTTTGAATGTGCATAGCGTAATTAACTAAGAATGGATGGGTAAGGTATAAATAAAATTAAATTATGAGGCATATAGTTAATTATCTAAAAAAAAAACATCAAGAAAATTTATTGAATACCCAATACAGAATTCAGTCATCTACTAAACAAAAACTGTAATCCTGAACCACGAAACCTAGAGAGAGAGAGAGAGAGAGAGAGAGAGAGAGAGAAACCTTGGCAGTTGGATCCTGAGCTTCAATGGAGAACCTCATCTGCCCCAACTTGTTCCATTCCTCGGCTTCCCATGGCTCCATTTTGCAGAACGGGGATCCTCCCTTGGCTCCTCGGCTGTAAACCCTAGAAAGCTTCTCCAAGAGAGATTTGGGAAAATGAGATTGAAGAAGACAAATAACTATAGAAGTCCAATGTTCTTCAACAAACCACTAAAATGTTCCCAGCAAGCGGAAGTCTGCGATTTAAAGCCCCCCACCTCCTTTGTCGGCCGCCTCTTTCCCTCTTTCCGTCTTCCACGGAGCAGCAGATACAAAGTATGATATCCCGTCATTGATGAAATAGGAGAGAGAAAGAGGATGCCGGCGGAGAGAGAGAATTCCAGCGGAGACAGAGAGAGAGGATGCCGGCGAGAGAGAGGATTCCGGCGGGAGAGAGAGAGAGAGAGAGAGAGAGAGAGAGAGAGAGAGAGAGAGAGGATGCCGGCGGAGAGAACATCGGATCAAATTAACACTTTTTCTTCTTCTTTTTTATAAAAATCAAAGCTTTTTCATAAAAAAAAAGATAGATAAAAGTTTTTTTTCTATTAAAAGCAATAATTATTTGATTATCTATATCATAAATAAATATTTTAAAATTTAATATTATAAATTTAAAAAATATTTATATTTATATATATTGCGCATAAATCTTAATATATTGGAAATCTATGTGATATATAATATAGAAAAATTTATGTAATATATAAATATCAAGTTCTCCTTTGTGAAATTAAATGCCAATATCTTATCCAAAAATAAAAAAATTAAATGCCAATATTTCTTTGACTCTTTGATTTCTGTTTTTTCTTTTCGCTAATATTGATTTGTTCATAATTAAAATGATATAATAATATTATATATTTTAATTTATTTAAATTATCACCAAATAAAATAATTAATAAAATAGCACTATTGAACCAAAAGCATATATATATATTTATTTATCTTATCTCTTTTCCAATTTAGTAATTAATGATTGTAAAATTTTGAGATAATTTCCTCCGAAATCTTGAAATAGAATCTTAATTCTTCACATCTATAAAAATAAAAATATATTATCTAAATTTTTTTGCAATTTTTTTATGTATAGCATTTTTAACATATTTCATTAAATTATAATAATAAATTACTATTTAAAAAAAAATTATTATTAATAGATTTTTATAGTTAACCTCGAGCTAATTATAGTTTGGCCCATAAGCTTTAAAAATTTATTGGTAAGTCCCTACAGTTAAATTTTAATTATATTTTGAATCATAAATTTTAAAAATTTATGAGAGATACTTAAATTTTAATTAATATATATTAAAGATTCTTATGAGAGAGATAGAAGAGGTCTCTCCTAGAGGGAGAAAAAAAGAAATGTAAATAATTAATTTTATTCTATATTTTTTAATAAAAAGTATTTATTTAAATTTAAATATATAATAAATTAAATTTTTTGAATTTTTAATAAAATGCAGAGACGTATCAATAAATTTTTAAAACTCATGGACCGAAATGTAATTAAAAATTAACTACAGGAATTTGTCAGTAAACTATCACAACTCATAGAGTGAAGTATAATTAGAGATTAATTATAAGAATATATAAGTGATCAACCTTTTAAAAAATAAAAATAAAAAACATATTTTCTCATAAAAAAATTACATATTTGAGTTTTTTCAGTTTCCCTAAAAAAAAATACATATTCGAGTATTTCCAGTTTCCCTAAGTGATCAATCATTTTTCGAAGTTCTAAAACTCGATCAAAATTATCAAAATACGATAATTTTGTATTAATTTCATTCTAAACTAATCCAAATAGCTACCTTTGGAACCACCAAAACTAATTTTTCTCTGAAAAATAAAATTTAATAATTATCATTAATAAAATTAATTTAAATTTATAAAATTTAAATAATTTATAAAAATCTGAAATTATTGAAACTAAAATTACTGAAATTGTTGAAACTACTAAAACTAATATTTTTATCTTACGATCGAAACTGAGTTTTAAAAATTAATTTTTTTTATGAAAAAAATGTATAATTTACATAAAAAGAATATAGATATAAGTTTTCTATATATCTTTATGAAGAAACAAAGAAAAATCTAGAAAGCTGTCAACCACTAAATAAATAAACTTAAAAAAATAATTATTTTAATTAAAAACAAAAAAAAAAATTGTTGGTGGAGTGAAGGGTGGATGGTAAATGAATAGAATGAGGTTGACCTTCCATCCAAACCAACAACTTCTATTGTAGCATGCAAAGTTCATTTCAATTGAGTTAATCTCGAATTGAAATAACATTATATATTTTTTTAAACTATTCAAAAATTTATGAGATTTGTCAATTTTTAAGTTGCTTTGAACCGAGTATCGTATATACTTTATACGCTATGAAATAAAATTTTTTTGAGTATATTACGTAATATCATTATTGAATTTAAGTTGACAGTTATAATGTCTTTAATCTAAGAAAATGAAAATTAATTACTCTCTAAAGTGATATTTCTTGTAGTTAGAGTTATTAGATTGAGGAATAATTTCTAATAAATTTCTAGTAAAGGATATAGAAAGCAATTATTTCACGTCAAAAAATGGACAGCGGTTCTATTAGAGTTGGTATAACACAGATCAGAGCAAACAATACTTCAATATCTGGAGCGAAGTCATGAAAACCTTACATATAGAGCGGACATTTTATATTCATAATTGGTATTGTGAAAATTGAACTGGACTGCCTAATTTGACAATGGATCAGTATGTTATTCGATCTGATTTGATTTTAAAATTGGTCAATATATCAACTTAGATCAGATCATAATAAATTAATTTTTATTCGTAATATTTTGAATTTTATAATGATAATAAATTATATTATAAATAAATTTGTTGTTATGCTTATTAAATATTATTTTTGATGAATAATATTATATTATCACACCTTCGAATTAAGCCAAGCCTACCCTCTCTCTCTCTCTCTCGCTCTCCATTCTCCATTTCTTTAAGCAATTCCATGACCAAACCAAACTACTCCACAGCTGCTGCTCATCTTCTTCTATAAACTTCTAAAATTCTGCACTCTCTCTCTCTCTCTCTCTCTCTCACTCACTCTTACCCACTTCAACTCTCTTTCATCTCTTCCAAGCGTTCATTGCACGCTGATTATTTTTGGCAACAGAGGGAACTTCTTTTATGCGTTTTCTGGAATTGAGCTTCAATACCCATTTCCCAATTTTCCCTGCATTCTTCCCTGTTTCTGCCATTGTCAATGGCGTTGAAGTGGGAAAAGAGATGCTGGATTTTTTTCCTTCTCCTTCTTTCTTCTTGCCTTTCTGTTACTGGCGCATCGGAGGTAGAGGGGAGACGCCGGGCGGAGAGGATATCGGGTGAGTCGGGACTTTTCTTCTTTTGGTCATTGACTGCATTTTATCTTAACCCTGATTGAAGATTAGTTGCTGATGTTATACATGCTTGGAACTCATGCGTGATTGGTATTTAGTGCTGATTGGACTTGCATTCATGAGGGGCTAAGCTTGACAAGGTTTTGAAACTTCAGTTTAATGTTGGGTTTTCAGCAAATTGGAAGTAAAAAGCAGTTCATTAGGGTTGCCTATTTAGATGTGTGTCTGTTAGCTCTATAGGATATTTCCTATAACTACTATGTTTGCTATATATGTGATGGCATGTATCTATAGATATTGTCCATTTTAGCTTGCGGGCTACATGGTTCTAAAATGCATCTACTGGGCTTAAAGCATATTAACATGTATATCCAATATCTCTTTTGTACTTTGTTGATGAGAGATTTGTCGAAGGGTTATCACATACACCCCCTTTTAGGACTCAGTGTCTTTGTTGATGTATGCCTTATCATCTCCTAAGAGGTCATCGCAGAGTGGCTTTAATGCCATAGTAATCAAGGGCGGATCTAGGTTTGGCTCAAGAGATGCATTATAGATTTTTTCCGCTTTGGTGATTTGTAATTTACCCAAAGGTTATCACAGTATAAGTGTTGAATATCTCATTTTTAGTTGAACCAATAACCTATCATATTTTTTAGATTTATGTACACTGTCTATAGTAGGAGGATGCCAATCACATAATCGACACATGGAGTACAATAAGGAGATATTTATCAATTTCAAGGGGAAGTAGCAAAACTATTATCGAACCAGATATACTATGCGGGATGGGTTTTTACAAGTTAGGTGGCAATATCCATAAAATTGGTATTACTTATTTGCGAATGTTTAGATGAACCACTGATTACACTAGTTGGACTATATTAAAGTGACTGTATAATATAGGAAAGGTTGGGCATGATGCCTATAGAGGATAAGATGAGGGCGGGCATTTAAGATAGTTTAGCCATGTTCAGCGTTAGCTTATAGAGTTTCCTATATTTTATTTTGAGTTAGTCCAAATCTAGATGATAAAGAGAAGGAGGGAAAAGCCAAAATTGTTTGGGTATTATCATTAAACATGCCCTTAACTCGTTTGTGATTACAAAGTGCGAAACTTTATATAGAACTAAATGGATAAGAAATAATATATCTGGCTCTATTAGTTTGAGATTAAAGCTTTGTTGTTATTGTTGTTGTATTATGGAGGTAAGTATTAGCTTCAAGCACATTTTATGACTTGATTTACATTTAAATCGGTTTCCCCCTTTCAAAATTTAATATATTACTGTAAACTGCCTTGTTCTTATGTTCTTATGCTAATTCAGATTGAACTCTTAATCAATTTATGCAGGGAGTGCTGGTGATGTGCTTGAAGATAATCCTGTGGGAAGGTTGAAAGTTTTTGTGTATGATCTGCCAAGTAAATACAATAAGAAACTTGTAGAGAAGGATCCGCGATGCTTGACTCACATGTTTGCTGCCGAGATTTTCATGCACCGATTCTTAATATCTAGTCCTGTACGAACTTTGGATCCGGAGGAAGCTGATTGGTTCTATACACCAGTTTATGCTACCTGTGACTTAACACCAAATGGTCTTCCCTTGCCCTTTAAATCTCCAAGAATGATGAGAAGTGCCATTCAGCTTATCTCCTCAAAATGGCCATATTGGAACAGAAGTGAAGGAGCTGATCATTTCTTTGTCGTTCCTCATGATTTTGGTGCATGTTTCCACTATCAGGTAGGTATCTAGCAGTCATGCATCATGGATGCATTACAAGAAAATTACATAAATAACACAAAAAATGAGAATAGTGCATGCTTAAAGTCAAAGTCTTACTTTTTACGTGTATAACACAAGCAAATTCTAAGCGCCACAAAAATAGCACTTAACTTCTGTAAAAGGTGCTTCAAATATTCCATTGTGTTTAATTTATCAAGCTAATGTATAAATCTTTCACAAATTTAACTGCATGTAAGATTATTACTGGGACAATTGCATATGTATAATGCTTGTTCTCTTGAGAAATTGTGAAGAATTAATGACAGGAAGATTACATGAATTTATGTAGGGAGTGCTGTTGATGTTAAGCATCTTTGACAAGTTAGTAGCCATTGTGTGATTGTGGTTAAAAAAAAAAAAAACTTTATTTATATGAGAAAGATAATGATTTGAGTGTTCAATGTGATGCATTTTTTTTTGTTTGTTTTATGTATCTAATTGTATTCATCACTTTTTTTGATGCTGATGTAATATACATCATCAAGCTCTCACTACTTGGAAGTATATATGGATTTAGGAAGCAAAAGCTATTGAGAGAGGGATTCTTCCGTTGCTTCAAAGGTCAACCTTAGTTCAGACTTTTGGGCAAATGAATCATGTATGTTTGAAGGATGGATCCATTACTATTCCTCCATATGCTCCTCCACAGAAGATGCATGCTCACTTGGTTCCTCCCGAAACTCCTCGTTCAATTTTCGTCTACTTTCGTGGCCTGTTTTATGACGATAATAATGATCCTCAAGGTGGATATTATGCAAGGTGAAGAATAAGAACATCTGACTATATCTGTCAATACATTAAGCTTTTGGCACGAGTACTTTCCATATGAGAGCCAGCCATTGGCTACTTAATTTGCCTAGATAATTGAAAGCTAGTTCAACCTATTTACTATGATATTCCTAGAATCTCGAAAGTGTTTTTTTCCTTGAAATTGGAATCCTAGGATTTCAACATCATTATACAACATAGAGTAAAATATTGGACAAGGCATCAAATATTGGATCAATGCATGATTTGGGGTATGTATATGTAGTCATTTCAAGTATGATATTTATGTAAAATGTATGTTTTTGAACTAAAATCAATGATGAAGCTGGGCCTAGCTCGAGCATGGTCTTAACTTACTCTTGCTACTTCGCGATGATAATGTGGAGGATTTATCAAACTGCTAGCTTGGCCCATTAGCTGGGTGCCAACCCCATACCATCCCATACCCTCATCATGTTTTTAAATGAAATCACATACTCGTATTTTGATGGTAGGACTGGACCAGTTTCATTTAATTAGATATGTTAAACAACTCCAAAGCATAGATATTGTGCTATACACTTTTAAGTATAATGCGATGTATACTTTCTTTAACTAAAAATTAGACTGAAATTTAGAAAATAGAAGAGTTACAAGCGAGAATAATATCTGAAAAACTAAAGAACTACCACAATAGAATTTAGTATTTAACATAATAATGTATTTGACTGTTAAATTTACATTGGTCTGGTTGACTAGTTTGAGAGACTAAAATACAAACTCTCCTCTCCTTATCACGGGTTATTATATATAGCACCAAACTCATCCCACAAGTGGGAATTTGATCCGTATACGTGAAGTTTTCCATGGGCCTGACTTGAGCCAATTGTATGGCCTTGTTAGAGTAATCATAAAGTTTAAATTAGCATCTTTATTGCATTCTTGTGTCTGTAATGTTTCCATATATTGGCATTGCAGTCAATACGATATAATTAGTATTGTATTTTTGAATCTCAATGGCAACTACTGTTCAAGAGGGCATTACATCTTATCATTCTACTAAGTTAGTAAAATTATCATTCTACTAAGTCATTATTTTCTTTCTTTTCTTCTTACTTTCATTAATTTCATATACAGAGGCGCCCGTGCCTCTGTATGGGAGAATTTCAGGAACAATCCTCTATTTGACATCTCCTCGGAGCATCCAATCACATACTACGAAGACATGCAACGATCAATTTTCTGCCTATGCCCGCTCGGTTGGGCCCCATGGAGCCCACGGCTGGTTGAAGCAGTAGTGTTTGGTTGCATCCCTGTGATCATAGCTGATGAGATTGTACTCCCCTTCTCTGATGCCATACCATGGGAGGAAATCGGTGTCTTCGTGCTTGAGGAGGATGTTGCCAAACTTGATCAAATTCTCACATCGATTCCCATCGAAGTTATATTGAGGAAGCAGAGATTACTCGCGAATCCGTCGATGAAGCAAGCAATGTTGTTTCCACAACCTGCACAGCCTGGTGACGCATTCCACCAGATCCTGAATGGGCTTGCGAGGAAACTGCCGCATAGTGATAATGTCTACTTGAGAGATGGTGAGAGGAAGAAATTGAACTGGACCTCGGGACCAGCTGGTGATCTGAAACCCTGGTAGAGTTAAAGATGATTTCAGTGAATTCTTAGTTTCTGAACTTTGTTTCTGTCATTTTGCTTATCTATGTTGTTGATATATGAGTATGAATTCATGCATCAGATATGTATAGGTAGAGCTGAAGTTTGAGTTCATATGTATTCAAAACTTTAAGCCATTTGCTAGCTCAGCTGGTGAGCTGAAAGAAATCCTGAATTGTTGAGCAATCTCTCAGTCTCCCAAGAGTTTATCTTTGTTATTGATATGTTCTACATAACATGAAGCCCTGTTATGTATGTATTTCACGCATTATGCGATTAATAGAACTCAAAATAACCATTGACAGAAGTTGATTATTGCATTTCTTCTTCTCAGTATGGAAAAATGAAGCTTGCAGTGCAGAAAGCTTTCATAATTTTCATACATGCAGGGATAAGTTTTTAAAAATAATCTTTTTAAGAAAATTTATGACATAAAATTATTATATTTACTTATTAGATACTGAGAACATAAAACTAGACACCAACACAACATCCATGACCTTTTTATGTGGTTTACCTTGTAACATTTCATTCATTACATTTAAGTCTTCCAGCAAATAAGAGCAATGGAGACAGTAATCTATACACTTTTATGTTGCCTCACAAATGGACCATTTTTTCATGTAATGAAGCAAAATGAATCTTTTACAACAAGATTACAACTGAAGTTGATGGTAAAAAGTGGGGAAAAAAAAGTCCTAACATTGTCTCTATTGATTTTCCTATTTTAATATGGAGTAGTTACAGACATAGCCCAAATTTTTATCTTTGTTAAACTTTAAGACTCAAAAGATTTTATTCACAATTAGACCATCCAAATGGAGGTCTACTTCTCAAATGGTCACAATTGCTCTAAAAAAGCCACTCAAATTGAAAGTAAAACCTATATTAGATGTCCATGTTTACAATAAAAATTGGAGAATTAAAATATAATTGAGATATAATATTTGGGACATAAATATAATTTTTCCAAAATCTAAATCCATCAGGACTATTTAAACAATTGGCTTCCAAGGGTAATTGTGGTGCTTCCTTCACCCATTATCATCGTCAAGCTCATTTCTTTGTAGCAAATTCGATCAATCTCGGATACAATGAAGTTCATCGGAGGCCGTCGATTGCCGGACTTGTTCAAACACCATGCAATTAGTTGCAGAAACTCACCCATGCCTTCTGAGGAGAAGCTGCTGCTCATTCTTTGGTCCACTAGAGCAGAGATATTCAAGTCCTGACAGTTTTGCACCTTCATATGAACACATTTCATCAAGCAAATCGCTAATCAGAAAAAATGCAAGTCATGAATTCAGAATATAATATCAAATATGAAGTAACAATCTGATATGTGTTGACTTCTAATTCAGGAGATGAAACTGAGGTTCAAATTAGGATATGGGATATAGTATAATAACATATCAGGTAAAATCATGATGTAAACTTCATCAACTGGAGATCTGACTAAAAGAAAAGCTCCCACAGTTCATACATAAACATGATTTGTAGCATGTACCAAGAAGCAAATAAGAATTTACTTTCTTTCAAGAAAACAGAAAAAGAATAGGAGAGCTTCTAACACGCATCACAAATCAGACTATTCCATTGCATTCTATTCTCTTAAATTACCAGAAATATTTGTTAGGAGTGGGCGTGAAGAATTATTCAGTACTGGTAATCACCGAGTCATAGCACTTAATATAAAAGCAACGACCCTAACTCATTTGACTAGGTTTATAGGTTAATAACTTGGGTCGCCTTTTATTTCTCCCCAACATGTGGTAGTTGAGCCGTAGGATTGATTGAGATCAAGTGGTTCATGCGGGTGCTCCCATGCGTTTCTCACTTCCCCATATGAGTAAAAATTCAAGAGCAGCTACTCCCACTTTGTTTTCAAGTAGTTGAGAAAGCTCTTGATGTGCATATACTTAATCAGTTAAAATGACACACTGAATAAGAAAAGACTAATGTAGATGGATTCTCATGTGAGAAAAAAACTATTAGGAGTATACATGAAGTGTTATCCCACATTAGTAATTAACAATAAGTTTTAGCTAGGTTTTTAGGTTAAATAGTATCGATTCACTTATTGGGCCCCTTAAATATTTTTCCCCTAACAATATTGAAAGTTAGAATTACCTTAGCTACCAAAACTCAACATAGAACTCAATGTTCCACAACATTTAGCATAAAATTCTTATTACAGCTCATCCTGACCTGTTTCAAATTTGTTTTTTCTGTAATGTTGTTCTGAGTTTTAACTAAGCCTTGAAACTAGCTCAGGGCTTATCTTTGTGGTTGAATTTAAGCCCAGCCTTAATTTACTCCACCAACCAGACACAGACCAAACTCAATAACCAGAATTTACATAAAAGATGAAAAAGGAAGATCTTCGAGTTTGGTTTGCGTAAAAACTGAGCCAAACATTTAGTATGTGATATGAGATTTAAAAAAAAAATTCGAAGTCAAACATACAAAGAAGATCATAGAAGTACCCATGTTCTGATGTCTTTCTCAGATCTAGTTTCTTGTCCACTAACTAACTCCACAAGAAACACCCCAAAGCTATACACATCACTCTTCAAAGAAAATCTTCCAAGATCCTCCACTCTGCTTAAAAGAAAACGGAAGGTTGAAAGAATTGAAATGGTTATCAACAGCATAGTTCTCCAGTTACACATACAGCCATGGCAGCTCGTATTCTTAGTTTATGATGAGGTTTCCTTACTCGGGATCAAGGAAGGGATCAATTATTGTCATTCGGGAAGGTGCCGCGCCATCAATTCTATACAATAAACTTCGAATTCCAGCATCTGCAACTTTTGGGATGAAGTCCTCATCCACAAGAACATTTGCAGTTTTGAAGTTCATATGTACCATAGGTGAATCAAGACCATGCAAATGATCCAAACCTGAAAACAAAATGACAAAGAATCATGTTCTATGGCAATCAAAATATGGATGATAGAGTGAAGATGGCGTTTTCTCCAACAGAAAGATTGATGATAGAATGAAAGCAATGTAGAAACCTACCCACAAATAGGGTCAGGATTCACGTACATAGCTCAAGAAAAACATTGGAATTTAGTTCCCCGTCGCAATCAGTTTGATTATTTACATATTAACTCCATAAATCGAGTAATTTCATTGTACACATTCAAAACAGATGAATTTTATGTAATCCTAAACTTCATTATCCATTGTAATAATTGTGTTACTGCAATTTAGTTTTGACCTGGGTTGGAATGCTAGAGATTCAACTATTCCATCGATTTAAAAAATTTGCATACGTAACACATTAATTTGAATATCTATATAAAATTATACTAATCAAATGAGAAATAGATGTAATATTCTTTTCCTTCAAGATATGCTGATAACACTTAAATATTGAGTTGATGCAGAAATATTCACATATTTTAAGGGTATATGACAGCGGTTTTGATGGTCAATGTGAAATAGGCAAGATTACTATAGCATGAGGAAAACAAAAATTCAAAATAATAATAATAATATTCTATACCAACTTATGCCATTGATTTTGCAAATCATCACCTTTAGCTACCCCATAGGCTATAGAAAGCCGGTGCTTGAATTCAAGCTTATTGCTCGACGCTCGAGAAGCTCCTGCCATATTGACAATGTTTATGTAATCGTTGTGTTAGAAATAAAAAATTAACAAAAGCATTGGAAAGAGAAGGTTATAACCATATAAGTGCTTAGTAACACTCCCATTTGAAATGTATTCATAAATAAGCATCTGCATTTCACTTTCCTGGCAGTAGCCCAGAAGGCTCACCAAATTTCGATGTCGAATTGATGATAAAAGATGTACCTGGTAGAGTAAATTGAGTTTTATTAACCTATTTCAATGTCAAAATGTGAACTATTGTTTGAATATGAATAAAATAGCTTCTTAGGAAATGAAACTCCTTATATTCAGGTGTTTAAAGTTGGTCCATCTTTTGAAATCATAGCATTCAGGTCCTTGAGCTCAACTGTTGTTTTCACTTATGTGCTCTTACATTTTTGTTTTCACTTGTATATTACCTCTCTCTCTCTCTCTCTCTCTTTCTCTCTCTCTCTCTCTCTCTCTCTCTCTCTTCTTGGCTAGCTGGAAAAGACTGGGAGGGCTAATAGTTACGCAATTTTTGAGGAGAACAGTTCGAAAGAGCCAACAATTATACAAATTGGGAAACTCAAGGACCTACAAAAAATCTAAATTGATAGGAAAAGACTCAAGTGAAATAAATCAAAAAATGTGGATCCACTTACAAAAACTCCCCTAAACTCAGATAACCAAGAGTTATTCACCCAATGTAGTACATATAAAGAAGCAAACTAAAGCTTAGAACAAAATGTTTGATATGAAACTGAGCAAGATAAATGTTAATATAAACTCCAAATTCAATTCATACTAATGAATTAATGTATTACGGACAGAAGTATAAGAAAAGGTCGAGAACTAGTCGATGAGACTAGGCTTGTTTGTCCCCAGGACCATTTTGGTCCTACTCAAGACCAAAATGATACTCGATTAAAAAAGTAACAATAATAATAAATAAATTTTTATTATCCTACATAAACTCTAATATAGAAAAATTTTATTTTATTTCATATACTCAATCATTTTCAATAAAATTATCAACTTTATTTCATATGTTTAACGAATAAAATATTTTAGTCTAGGATGTGAAATAAAATTGATGGTTTTATTGAAAATAATTAAGTATATAAAATAAAATAAAATTTTTATATTGAGTCTGTGTATAATGTAATAAAAATTTATTTATTATTATTGTTATTATTTTTTTAATCAAGTACCATTTTGGTCTTGGGCAGAACCAAAATAGTCATGGAGCCAAACAAGCCCTTAGTTAAAGTATCATAGTATGCATTTCATTCAAACAAAATCACTGTGCCCCCAAAGCTATATTTCCTTCATTGAAAGGTAAACACATCAATACCTCATCAGTAAAATACTGATTGGTGGGAGCTTTCCTTCTTTTAATAGCAACAATCGTTCCATCTTGAAGCAAACCCTTATATGCTTCTCCAAATGTTCCATGCCCAATTAGATTGATATCACAAAAGTTCTTTGTTGCTAAATTTAGTTCCTCGATACCAAACCTCCATGCTATTTGGGATGCAGATGAGTAAGAACCTCTTTCTTGACCAGATAGTTCAATAATTTGCCTTGCTGAAAAGAATTAGTTGTGAATGAAGGTGAAATAAAAATTAGCTATTAAGCATGAGCAATTAAAAAAGTTTTTAAATCTCTAGTGTCTAAGTGGTGAGTATTTCGCAGTATTACACAGTACTATTTTTGCTTTGCAGCATAGATTCAACATATCATAGATATATTTTTAGCATATGCTTGAAATAACTGGTATACGTACAAATCTTTGATGAATTATTGACCTAAAAGTGTAAGCTTGTAGTTCATGACTCAGTAATTTCATTATATATATGCCTCACATGCAAAATCACTTCAACTTTTCAATGTGGATTTAATGCAGCAAGTTTTCTATTTTTTCTTAACTTGTGCCAAAAATAATAGGGATATACTCAGGCTAAAACTCAAGACCTGTTGCTCTAATACAAATGTAACTCATTGGTGACCAGATGATCTAAAAGTTTGATCTTGTAGTTTACATCCAAGAAATAAATTTATTTGGGTCCTTGAGTTTAGGGTATAATATCACATAAGTTCATTGTTTAAACTTTTAACGTCTAGATCCCTGAGATAGATATGTTCATATCATCAATCAGGTTCATAACATTGTATTGGACACTTCACGAAGGTCTCTTCAAACGATTTTCGCCATTAATCTGTTAAAAAAAATTAAAAATTTTTCATATTTTTTAAAATTTAAAATGGCTTTACTATCTTTGCACCTATTCTCCCCATTTGTCATTTCTCTCTTTAATTTCTGCTTCCTCCACTTACTGCCATTTACGCCGCCACATTCAGCACGGAGAGGGAGCGGCGGGATTTCTGCCCTTCTCCACCTAGTGTGTGGTGATATAGGGAGAGAGAGAGAAGGGAGGCCAACGGCCTAGGCAAGCTCTCCATCTTGGCAAAGAGGGAGGGTGGGAGGCCGGCAACCTCGGCAAGGGGCAAAGAGTTCCCAAGCTAGAGAAGCGGGCAACGCTAGATTGAAAGCCAAAAGAGTCACTCATATTTAATAGCAAAACGTAATGTAAAGACCTTACTAATATACATAATGTGACTCAAGAAGTAGACGTTTAAAATTAAAAATATGAACTTTTATGATATTATATCCTAAACTCAAGAACTTGAATATAATTAACCCAATTCATTATCTTTCACACTGCTTAACGTGCAAATTCATCTTGGCTTTGAAACATGGATGCAATGAGTAGTAGATCTTTCTTAAACTTTGTACTAAAAATAATTGCAGAACACTATGGGCTGAAATTGAGACCTCTAACTATGATTTTACTTCAAGTCTCTAGCGATAAACTGACCTGTAAGCTTAAGCTTGTAGGTTAAAGCCCAAGAATAAATATAAATTCTTATAAAAATGAAAAAGAAAAGAACCTATTACCTTGTGCAGATGATTGTGACGAAGTACTCGCAGATGTCGTCGACCTACTCCTGCAACGCAGAAAGTAGTGCCAAAGAAAGAGAACTGCAATCATTACCAATACCAAAGCTCCTGCAGTGCTTCCAAGAGCTGCGGCAATTGTCATTGACAATAGGTATGGGACCTCCTAGCACATAGATATAACAGTGATTCTGAAAATTGAGATTCTATTACTGAACCTGAAATTTGACTACTTTCTTTAACATAGAAACACACAGCAATTAAATCAATTTTTCTCCTTCATCTGAAAATAAGCTGAAGTATCTTATCTTGAATGGCAGATAGAGCAAGACAGCAAAAGCTGAAATATCTTAAGGTAGTCAATTTTTTCTGCAATTTAAGCAGGTCTGCTCTGAAGAAAACCATCTAATACATTTTTAAGAGAGCTTTCTTACTGATTTTAAGCACATTAGACATACATTAACTAATAGAATCCAAGGCAATCACCAATGAAAAGTCATCACCCTTAGAACTTGTCGCACTAGTTAAGCTCCAAAAGATCCTTGTAAACTCCTCAGACAAACAAAAAAGGGATGCAGTCCACATAGTTCTTCTCGTGTTGATCTGTTATCGAAAACAATTTGGTACCTATTTGTGTTAAATAGGTTGAACCAAAAACCTATTCGTTTTTTGTAACCAAACGGAATGAGTCAACCCACCGGGCTAACTCAATCCATTCGCTCATGATGGCAATACAAATGCTTAGAATCACCAATAGTGGGTGGTTCTACAAGAAACTGCCGACCACCATTGAGGTGCCCTTAGTGAGCTGTGTGCGGCAGTTCCATGAAAGAACCATTGGCGGTGGCCTCACTTTGGTAAGAGAGTGGTCTGGTGTTGTAGAAAATGCCGACAATAACTATTCCATAAAAGAAGAGTCCCCATACACTCTTGAAAACGTGCGCGCCACAAGTGCGTGCAAGTGTATTTCTCCCTTGCCAGAATTCCTCTCACTCCTACCTCACTTCCCTCCCACCAAAAATTTGTATGGTTAAATACTGTACTGTACTGGTGTCCAGCGAGATCTTCGTCCACCTCTGAACACCAAAGCCCTGTTGTCCTCGTGGTTGTGTTTTCATCCGTTCCACTAAAGCAAGCAAATGATGATCTCTTGCAACACTCATATATTCAACCATATCAACACAATCAATACAAGTCTTTCTTTAAGTTCAACAGCCTACTTTAGAACCATCATCATCAGATCTTGAGAAACAAAGTAGAACCCAGTTAAGAGCTGTGAAATCAGAACCAATGCATTAGCTGCTGCAAAACTACGCATCAAAAATTCAGCTACTTATCACCCATCAGTTACATATAAACAAGAATTTCAAATATGCCTCAAATTTAACTGACCAACTTAAAACCATCACATTCAGCTCTTGAAAAACAAACTGGAAACCAGCTAAAAACTGTGAAATCAGCAGAAACGCACAAACTGTAATAAACTATGCATCACACCTCCAGTTACCTATCATCAGGATAATAATCCAATCTCCCCAAGAATGTGAACTCAAAAATTTTCTCCCAGAGCAGAATTCCTCCTCATAAGTTACAGATAGACAAGAATTTCAAAGATGAAGAGAAACCAATCCATGAATCATAACAAAGCTTGTTCTTTTATAAGTTCCAATGCCCAATTTCCAAATCCCCAGAAACCTTACACGCCGATGTTAAATTTTCCCAATAATTTGTCGCCATATCATCCAACAAAGCCGGCTGACAGTGACAATGTGCCGACACAATATAATACTAACACAATGAATATTTTAGGGTTTTTACCCCACTCTTCGTTGCTTCACTGCCCTTTCCCCCCTTCCTCCGCCTCCTTCCTCCTCTCAAATCGCCACCCACCGCTCTCCAATACTTAAAGAGTTGCTTCATAAAAAAAAACCCATTTGAAAATGACGACAACAGCGACAACTATAAACTGCAGAATGCAAGAAGACGAAAAGCAGGAAGAGAGAGAGAGAGAGAGAGAGAGAGAGAGAAGTATCTTTTTTTGTGGGCTCTAAAGCAATCCCATGGAGTTGTCTGGTACTGCAAGTTGGAGGTTTCGGTGATAGATTTCTTCTTCTTCATCTTTTTCATCTCTCAAAACTCATTAGCATCTTTTTCATCTCTCAAAACTCATTAGCATCTTTTTTAGAAGGTAATCCAGAGAACAGATGTGAAACACAAGAGAGAGAGAGACAGCGCTTTCCCATTGCAGGTGCAATTTAAGATTTTTTTTTGTTAATTTCAGAAATTAGATTTAAATTAATAAGAATTTAATTCAATTTTAAGCCAACTATTTAATTAATTACAAGTTGTATAATTTTTTCCAATTTTTCTTTATAATAAAAAAATAGTGTTTTATATAAAAAAACCAAACGTATATGATATATATATATATATATATGAATATACAGATAATATTATTAAATGTATATCATGTATATAAGTTGTATTTATTAATTTAAATCACTTTCTTATGAACTCTATTAAAAATAAGGGTAAAATTTTAAATTTTACACTTTTTATTTATATACATGCCATTTCTTCAAATTTTATAAAGAGAGACATATATATATATATATATAATTAAGAAATGTTAAAAAAAATTATGATATATAAATAATTAAGCAATTATTCCTAATAATAAATATTTTATTCATATATTGTGATAATAAATAAATATAAATAAATAAATATATATATATATATATATGGAGCCCACTTGGAGTTTTGTTTTTAAAGACAAGTCCATTTGGAATTGAAGAAATTACATTTTAATCGAATTAATTTTTAGCAAAAAAAAAATTCAAATTAGTTTTATTTGAAGTAATTGTCAAACATATTTTAAATATTTCTTATATTAAAGTCCAATCAGACAGTCGTAATAATTGATCAATATATTAATTAATTATAATTTTAAATTTTAACCTATTATATTATCTAATGATTTAAAATTAATGAATTAAAATTCAAAATGAAAATAGTTATATAAATTTTTTCCTCGTATAAATCAAATGAAGTTGAGTTTCCACACAATTAAGCGTGTTAATACGATTCGAAAATCAAAAATTGATTGAAAGTTGAATCGATTTTAAATCGTATCGAAATTGAGTCGATCTAAACGAGCCGACTAACGAGCCACAAGTTCAACTCAGTAATGATTTCAAGCCAATTGCGAGCCAGGTAGGCTCTACTCAATCCGCCTCGAGATCGGCTCAAATTAAAATCCCTCTCCTTTTAAGGGGGAGACTCTGCTTCAGTTCCTCTCCTTTTCTCCCCTACAGCAATTCCACTTCTTTAATAAAATAGTAGTAATTATATAGTGAAAATCCCAATATGAATATTTCTTTGTATTAAAAAAAGAATACAAATATATTACATGTACTTAAAATCATACAATGGAACTGGCAACACGACAAGAAATTTCCATGCTTAATAAGAACAATTTATTAAAAGTGTGTGTAGGTCAGACTGGTCCCAAAATATACCAGACAGATCCTAAAACTTACTGTATAGATCACTGTATTCCTTAATATTTATAAAAAAACTTCCAATAAAGTTCAATTAAATATTTTCTGTTAAAAATTCTGTTAAATCAAAATTTTAATTAAGAAATTATTAAAAACAATTAATGTAAAATTACAATTGTACCCCTTGTCCTCGCAACATGCAGGGGGCAGCCGAAAATATGAAAGAATAAAAAGAATATTTTCATAATTTTAACAGTTTTTAACGGATACCGTCACAGAAGGGCCACAATGACTTATACAGTAAGTTTTGAGAACATGTCTGACATGTTTTTAAAATTGTAGACCTACATATCACATGTCAGTAAACCTCAAGAGCCTAAGTGAAATTATCCCTAAAAAAAATTACAAAAGGCACAGGCTCTTATAAGAGAGCCAAAAAAGTTTTGTTATTAAATTACCATTGATGCTTTCACCAAGGGGTGTCGTATATAAATTTTTCTTGTTTGGCATGAGCCCAAAAATGGGCAAAAAAATATTTTAATAATATTTTAAATTTATTATAAATTTTAATAACTTTATTTCACATCCAACACAAATTCTAACCTTAAAAATCAACTTTATTTCACATCCAACACAAATTCCAACCTTAAAATCAACTTTATTTCACATCCTACACACCTCCCAATATTAAAATAAATTTCTTTCCCATCAACTCTATAAAATAAATTATTTTCTCTTTCCTTACCCAAATTCATCCTCCAACCAAACAAGTCTTAGTACGTTAAATCGACATCACAAGAGTTGAGTTGTAGGTTAACGATAGAATTTACTCTCGGTAATCTTACGAATTTCTTGTAGTGCAAATAACTGTTTCATTGAACTCTTGTGAATTTAATCGAAAAAAATTACTACCAATAAAATTAGTTATTCCCAAAAACATTTAAGAATGTTCGATGCATGCATCACCATCTATAAGAGTGTATTTAAGAAATAAATATTCCATTCCACTTTTATTTTTTACGAAATGACTATTCTTTTATTTACTTTAATATAATAATTTTTTCATGGGAATTTCTATTTCATATTTTATGAAATAATTTTTCTTTCTACTAACCTAAAAAATAATTATTCTTTAGTTATTTTTTGTGCATGGGTTAAAAATATTATTCTAAACTTATCACACACATACACATATATATATAATATGTATATATATACTTATATAAATTATATTCATATAATATAAAATCAAATTTAATAATAATAAGTAATATAAAATTTTATTAAATTATATTCGTGGACATTTAGGTGTTTTTTTTTTTATTCACTTCTTATTTTATATTCTATTCCACCCAAATAAACAAAAAAAATGTCATTCAATTCCCTTTAAAATGACAATTCTATTCCATTCTATTAAAATAAATGTACCATAGAAACACGTGAAACATTTTCAATCAACTTTATTCTCTCAAACATTTTCGGCAAAAGTTCTCGTCAGCCGTCTTCAACGGGCATTCTCACCAAATTCTCCCACTACTTATTCGTCGTTGACAAGACTTGACGTAATTTTAAATGACTCGAAAGTCGATGTTCTAATCAATGGCTAAGCTCTCCCTTGTAGGCCAAATGATACAAGAAAATGAAATAACCATATATTTCATTTGTTGAATGAACCTCAGATCTCATTCATATAGTTTAACTTTAAATAACATCTACTTCAATGTATCAAGTTTTTCATGATAAAATTTTTTGTTTCTTTTTTTTTTTCGTCTTCATTGTAACTTTTCGATTGTCGGACCGATTAATCTCATCCATTGATTACCATTGACAAAAACTTATTTCAAGAGAACCGCAACATGCATTACAAGTTTATTTCAAGAAGAAGTACAAAAGTGTTAGTTGAGCCGAGTTCGTGCTATTTTGACTCAACTCAAACTCAAACATTTCGAATTTGAGTTGAATTTGAATCGAGTTAACAAGATTACAATTGATTTCGAGTCTATTTTTTAATTGAATCGAGCTTAATTTATAATCTTATTTTTTTAATTTAAAAATTTAAGCCATGTGATGTCATGTCATGTCATTTGGTGCGCAAACCAATGGAAGTAGCCCAAGTACAACAAGATTTGCTTGAGGTAGTGCCTAATAATTACTTGTCCCTTCCTAATGATAACAACTCTTTCATACATGTCTTTAATAACTTGAATATAAGCAGTGCAAATCTCTTTCTTTTTTAAAACTCTTCAAAGTACTTCTCTTGAGACTTTATCATAAGTTTTTTCCAAATCAATAAAAATCAAATGTAGGTTTTCCTTTCTCTCCTTAAATTTCTCCATTAAACTTCTTAATAAATGAATGGCTTCTATAGTAGATCTACCTAGCATAAAACCAAATTGATTCTCTGATACCTTAGTATTATGGTGTAATCTTTGTTCGATCACCCTCTCCCAAAGTTTTAAAGTATGACCATTAATTTAACTCCTCTATAATTGGCAAAATTTTGTACATCGCTTTTATTTTTATAAATAGGTACTACGGAACTTTAGGGCGAATGACCCCATTTCCTATTAACAGTAACCCATTCTCTTTCTAATGCAGTTTCATTCTTTGCCCATATCAAAGAAGTCTTATCATGAGATGCATATCATCCAAATTAGTGTCTCCAAAGATCTAAAAGGGACGTAGATGAAATGTTTTCAGCTTTGTAGACCTGCACGTATTATGGGTTCTCTTCAGAGTCTCCATTTAGCTCATTTTTAATGGATTTCATCAATTTTTCCATTAAGTAAATGCTTAAACATGAATTTTTTTAAAAAAAATATACAAAAATAATGAAAAAAAATTGATGAAATCCATCAAAAAGGATCATGTGGAGTAATCTTTGAGCGAGACGGGCACAAATGAAATGTTTTCAAATTTGTAAACCTGCGTGGAGTAGCGGTTCTACCTCAAAAGGGCTTGGATGTAATAACTTCAAGAAAACACTTGCCTCAAAGTCAGTCTCAAAGGAAACACCAAAAAAAAATGCAATCAGAAAGATGAGAAACAGGTTACAGGCATCATGGTTCTACTGCTTGTTGTAAAGCTTAAACTTTTTAAATCTACAACAATGGCTATTTTACAGCATTACCTAACTTCATAGACACATAATCTCCTACAGAAAATATGTGAAGTGAACTCCTAAAACAAACAGTAATATGAAAATATGAGAAGTGGGCATTATCTTAACTTAAACTGATATAATCACCACCTTGAATGACAGAAAGGAAGCAAGAAGCAGCCAGTAGCTAGCTAGCCTTATATCTCTACATCAAGCACATGCTTACTAATGCCAAGTGTAGATAATCTCCTCCAAAAAAATATAAAGTAAACTGGCCATTATTTTGAACTTTGACTGATCAAATCACAACCATTCATGGCAGGAAGGAAGTGAGAAGCAGCTAGCTACCTAGAAGTTCCCTCTCCACATGAAGCACACATTTACAAATGCCAAGAGGTCAAGGAGAGGTTAACTACCTGACATGAGAACTTCTAGAGCTAGTTTTCCATGGAAAATATACAAATTTGAGCGAACTGGCCATTATTTGACCTTCGATTAATCAAATAACCAAGAAGTAGCTAGCTACTGGCCTCTCTCTACATGCATTAAACATTTACAGAAGCTAGGAGGACAAGGGAAGCTACCTTCCTGACATGAGATTTACAAGAGCTTGGGATTCATAGAAAGACCCGAGGTCCCAATCCTCATTGGAAGATGACAGGGTCATCAGAGCAACTACTATTGAGCGCATGCTAGGCCTCAACTGGGGGTTTTCCTGAGTGCATGCCCTGGCAAGCTGGGCCATCTGGAATATTGAAGAATAATAATCAGATTCAATAGCTTTCGTTGGTTGAAAAAGAGATTAATATTTTCTCACCTTAATCAATGACTCGACCGGGTAGTTTTCACCAAGCCTACTATCCACAAGAGGCCGCAGTTCATCCCGGGGATCTTGCTGCTTGAGGGCAGCTTCAAACTGTAGCAGTGAAAAACTAAGATTATGAGATTTGCAGTAATAAGATATATCAATGTACATGTTAAGAATAAGTTCTGATATTTATATTGAGTTTGATCAAAATTAGATTTAGGGTTGATTTTTAAGTTTACATGACTGAATGGCTTGTACACGGAAGAAAGTTCAACTTGCATAAGAAAGAAAATGTATCAAACTTTATTATATTTAACAATTCAAGTAAAGCTTTATGAACGGGAAAAAAATATTCCATGTAATATAACACGTTCATAATAGTTATGGAGGTGATCAATTAAATAATAATATGATATTAAGACCAAGTTATCCTAAAATGCCAATGATGGGTTCATTGCCTTGGAATTGAGGCAATGCAGGGGAAAAGGAAGGGTCAAGCAATACAAAGGAGAGGAAGAGCTGCAAGAGCAAACCAGTTACCAGGAGAGGGAAGAAGTTAATCCGAAATATGCCGCTAAATGTGAAGTCCCAAAATAGATAAGACAACTAAAGTTGAGTGAACAAAGGACTGAAAGAAGTTAATGGAGGCTAAGAAGCTACTACAATAGCATTAGTGCTTCGACATGCTTGCCTATCACTTCTGCTTCCTTCATCCTACTCTACATCTTTCATGCTACGGCTGCTTCTTTCATCCTGATGAGCTACCCGAAGGGGCATTCTTCTCAATTGCTTCTTGCTAGCACAGGAAATCTAACTCATTTTATGCCATCGGTCTATGCATTTATTTAATCAGCTCCTTGTGAATATGGCTATTGGGTCCTGGGCTTTCTTCCTCCCAATGAGGGTGCTAACAAAGAATGGTTTTTTTACCCTCAAAAAATCAAGGCTTTCAACAACCGGCTTGTCCAAGAGCCAATTATGCCATTCATTATGCCTCTTCTGATTGAGGTGTTCAGTGGACTGTAGCCTTATGTAAATTATTTTGCCTTGGCAGTAAGCCCTCTAATGAGTAGAAAAGGAAAGGCGTACTTCGAAGCTTCTTTCCATTTATTTGAAAGCCTACCTTAGTTTCTCTGGCTTGAACTTAACTGCAACAAGTCCTTGCATTAGTATGAATTCGTTGGCCACATAAGGGCAATCCATCTTGATTATGAATTCCATGATTACAAGAAATAGAAATTAATCGCTCAATGTCTGCTTGTTCCTGAGGTAAAAAGCTCTTCTACAGTCCTTCAATAGTCAAAATTTTCCCCTGTTTTGAGAAGCGAAACAAAATGCTTCCCAACAACCAACAGGAGGTGGAAACTCTCATCGTAAGGCAGGCTAAGGGTATAGCCCACATACACGGAAGACCCAAAGAAAAAAAGAATGTTACTACGAATTCATGTACCACTCTACAGTCTACACCCCCTCATGCAAGCTTTTCTAATCAAAATTTCCACCTTAGCCTGATAACAATCTCGAGAGCAAGGCAGTCAAGACTGCAGCTTCCCTGTGTGGAAATGGTTCAATTCAATAGTTTCAAGTCCTGACTCTGACTTTGAAGGAGCGAAGAAGCCTCAGCCCAACTTAGCAAGATTAGAGCTTGTAAGTTAGGGAAGCTTATTGTTGTTCCTTTTGTAGAGTCAGTATCTAGTATAGAGTCGACTTGGAGGAGGTCCCTCATTCCAACAAGTGGTTTCTATATTTAAAAAGAATATTGTACCTATATGGCTTGTCTTTTCATCATAGAAACCAGTCCCATTCTATAATGGAAATGTTGGGCTTTATTTGGGGAGCATACTTTTTCTTAATTTTATCTCGAGTGTTGTCTTCTTTTGTTTCCTCTATTAGTAGTTAGCTTGACTTCTTCTTTGGTTGGAGTTGACTAGCCAAGGTGCACAAGCAACTAGCGGCAAGCAAGTACTTTTTCCTGACTTTCACTCGCTATCCTGCTCTCACTGTAGGGAAGTAAGAATAAAGCGTTGCATCCCCACACTAGTAGAGTACTTTCTTTTCCTTCCTTTGTTTTCATCCTTCTCACCCAGTTACTACTGTGAATTTCATTAATCAATATATTGTGAGCGCAATCTCTATTTTTGGAGTTTTAAGTCTTTAAGCTATGTCTAGTAGAGTATTAATCTTTCCCTCCTTTGTTTCATCCTTCTCAACCCAGTTACTACTGTGAATTTCATTAATCAATATATTGTGAGCGCAATCACAAACTCTATTTTTGGAGTTCTAAGTCTTCTAGCTATGTATCAGAGCTATCTCCTTCCACCTCTCACTATCATTCTGCCTTCTTTTAGCAGCACTTCTATCATTCAAAGACCAATAAAGGCTCGACCCATAAGCAAGAGATCCCAACTATGATCGATGAATGGGACTTTGAGGCCAATACTAATCATAATAATCATTATAATTATGTATAGGCATATTTCACACACAAAATTTCTAGAAGTCGAAACAGAAACCTTTCTTTTTCCCATGTTTTCCATTCTCTTTCGATAGATAGAACTATATCAACTCTAACTTTGATTTGATTGGTTTTTCCCCAATCAAGCAGCCCTCTATAGAACCATAAAAGGAGTTGCCCATTAGAGTAATGGGGACACTAAGGTCAAATGATCCTCCCACCCCTGCTTCCAGATTTTGATCTATTACTCCATTCACATTTTACAAGAAAGGGCAAGAAAGCCTTCAATCATCATCAAAACCAAGTAATTGCTTTCCGTTGTCAATCAATGATTTCTCAAGCCAGAAGCAAGGGACAAGAACCCATGCGGACTGTGAAGGGATGATGTTGATGCTGGACCAACTTGTTCACCTGATGATCAAAAAGGGATTCCCAGATAACTAGGTCCTAAGAGAGCCCCCACTGGGAGGCAAATAAGAGATCCAGTCGTAGAAAAAATGTCATCCACATCTATTACTGCAAGATTAGGCTTGATGGGACCTTTGTTTGATTGATCAGTTGACTCGCCCTCTGAAATTCAGGTAAACAACCTTTCCCCTAGATTTTTCAGAAATTGGGGAGGCCTAATCACATAATAACTCGGTCTAACATCAATTTTTTGATCTATCACTCGATGACATGAAGATTGAATGAAAAGGCCAAATTCAATTCTTGGTAACTTGTAAGCAACCATTACTATTAACAGAAATAAGCGATGGGAGTGCACCCTTCTTTCCAGGAGCAGTTTCTAGTCACTTGAGGCAATAACCGATAAAAGAATCAATCCACAGAGCTAAGGTTTCTACACTAGTCGAGATGTTAACCTGCACGCGCAAGTGGTAGAGGCGCCCTGCAAATGCCTTTGATCCATGAACAAGATATTTTCAAGTTTTGATTTATATTATTTTGAGTCAAGAATTGCCCCATTATTTTGTCTGCAATGAGAAGTCAAGTAAGCCTATCAGGGAGATGGACGAATGAAACAGGGCAAGGTAAGCGTCGCATTGGACCTCCCAACAACAACCCAACCCCTCTTTCTTTCCTATCCCTAACAGCTATTCGAAAAGAAAACGAAAAATGTTCCAAAGAAATTTCTTCTCAAACCACTCGTGTAGTCTTCTTCCAACCTCCTAGTTAAGGTTCTATCTCACTTCCCATGTCTCATTTTGATTTGTCACCGACACTATTAAATACAACTATCATCTCCAATGATTGGATGTCCTCAAATTAGAACCTAGCGTACTTATAATTTATATCTTTCCTTCAATAAAGAGATGACCTTTTGAGGCTTTCATTTTTTATAAGCCTTGGAAGTAGGAGCCCCGAAGATGCCAAAGAAGCTAGGCGAGAACAAAAAGAGGATTAATGATTGACTTATCCACTAGCTTGACAAGCTATCAACCAAATGAGATAGGACTTTGAAAGGTCAAAAAGTCAACAAGAATTAAGCTCAGCCAACTAGAATGTTTATTATCCATATGAGAGATCTTCCAACTGAGAAAATTCATATCTATTTTCTTTAGTTATTCAATTCACCCAATAACTCCATATTGGCCTCTATGTCAATCATCACTAATTGTCTTAGTCAAAGAATCCATACAATCACCAACTCCTCTCTTAGTGGACACGGGGAATGAGAATTGAGCTTAGATTCTCCTGCTTTTAGAATGCAAGTAGGAGAAGCAAGAGGCCATGCCATGCATACAATCAATTCTTGTGACGAGTGGGTGGTGTCTACGATGGCCAATTTGCTTCACCCCTCTCCTGAGAAAAGCACAAAGTCAGCCAAACCAACCCAACCATGTGTGGCTCCAGGCTCCAACTCGATCTTGTGATAGATATCCCTTATCAATTAGTTAGTGTACTGCCCCATAAAATTTTATCATATTTCATCATTATATACGTTAATGCTTAGGTCCACGTAGAAGAAAAGAAAGGTGACGGTTTAAGTGTAATTAAGAATGGATTACTTTTAAGAGCCAAGTTTTGACCAATTAATGAAAAGTTTAATCGAGGGTCCAGAAAATGCACAAAAAATAAATCGTGCAGTTATTAAGAAGAGATGAAAGCATACCAAAGCTACCAGGCCTTTTGTTTCAGTTGCAGATTCATTTGTTTTGACTATAGCCTCTTTGGCTGAAATAAGCTCATATAGTACAACACCAAAGGCATACACATCCACCTTCGGAGAAACGTCACCATATCGGGCATATCTAACGGTGAAAGAATGGCAGTCATTTTCATCACAGAAAAATGTTAAAAAAAAGTCATATAATTTCTCTTAATAAAAATATAGTTTGATGCATTCTGCTGAAAATTACTGAATTGCCAAATCATAACAGCAACTTTCTAATACCAATAATGTCTTGATTGTCTTCCATAAAGTGTCCAAAGATTTGCGGGTGGAATTACCCTATTGATCTACAACTGAAATGTACTAAATCATTAACACATGCAATTCCAAAATCATCATCATCATCATTTCTAGGCATGGCTTCGTGAACTTAGAGGTCATTTGGTTTAATGTAATCTTGATGTTATGTCATATTATTTAGAGAAAATAATTGCTTGGTTTGACGACATCTTTAAATAATCTTTTAAAAAATTATAGAATTATGAATCAAAAAATGACATCTACATAACATGCTATAACATCAAAATAATATTAAACCAAATGCTCCCTTAACACAATGCTTTTAAGCTTATATTTAGCTGATTTTGTCATGGAGCATTTTTTCCAGTAAGGCAAAAACTTGTCTTTAGTAGGACTGGAGGTTCTTCTATAAACTTGGCAGAGGATAACATTTGCAATCGTATGCATGTGATGACTGACTGGCTTGTGTGTGAACTTCTAAAAGGACTGGTGAAGGTTACAAGGTTTCATACTCTGGAGGCATGTAGCCAAAAGTTCCAACAAGCTTCGTTGGCAAAGATGTACTTCCAACTTCAGTGAGTTTTGCTAATCCAAAGTCAGCAACCTACAAGTCAAATGCTCTCTTACAACCTAAATTCTGAGATCCAGTATAATTCTAATGAATAACCAACCTTCCCATGGAAATTTTTATCTATCAAAATGTTTGCTGATTTGATATCTCGGTGTATATACACTGGGACAGTATGCTCGTGAATGTACTCCAGTCCCCTAGCTGAATCAAGGGCAATCTGCACCCTGGCAGACCATGGTAGAGGATCTCTCCCTGTGCAGAGGTAATAAAACCCAAATTGAAGTATTCAAACACACTGATTAAATTATTGTCCAATTTCAGAAATATGATACCATGAGAACAATTATCTACCTCCAGAACCTCGTAAATGTTGGCTTAAATTGCCATTCTCAATATATTCATAAACCAGGAACAAAGAACCCTCAGTGCAATACCCAATCAGCCGTACCTGCATGCATCATAAACATTAGCTTTTTCTTCCCAAAACTGAGTTTCATCAAAATTGGGACAACCTAGCCTGGACCTTCTGAAATTAGACCGCACCTATATCAGGCCACAAAGAGCTTGAAAGTTATTTTTTTTCAAACAAAAAAAAAAACAGATATTTGTGCTTACCAGATTGAGGTGATGAACATGAGTTAATACTTTCAGTTCGGCAAGGAATTCGCTGGATGCCTGCATATCCATTTTCTTTATAGCAGCTTTCTGAAAGAGAGTGAATCCAAGAGAAAAAATAATTGTAATAGCAGTAATAGTAAGGACAGATATGAACTTCTGAATTTGGAAAAGAACAATATGTCTAGACCTTGACTATGCGTAAAGGAAATTATTTTCAGAAACTACAATATGAAAATAATAATAATACTAATAAGAATAATAATAATAATAATAATAATATATAGGGCAAATTACTGATAGGCCCCTCTCATTTACCTATAATTGCATTTTGGTCCATGCTTTTTTAAAATCTCACTTAGAAGTTAGAACCTTAATCAAAACTGTAGATTAGGTCCCTATTTGGCTTTACTTTTATGTCCCTATTTTAAATTCTAGGGACCTAAATGAAAGATATTTTTAAACCTAAGTGAGATTTCAAAAAATATAAACCAAAGTATAATTATGGATAAACTGTAGAACCAAAAATAAAATGTTAGGAAAAACATGAAAAAAAGGCTGTATTTTTAAACTCACTGGATTCCACATCACATCGATGTTTAAGTGACCATAAACAGTCTGTACAACATAGTACCTACATTCGTTAATTATTTGTGTTGCTTTGAGATGCTTTTCTACTTTTCTAGACAGAATCACAAAGCAGCTTCAATTACTTTAGGATCATGGCAAAATAAACCTAAAACTAGTGACCATTGTGACCAAAATGTTTTCATTCACTGTGATATTGAGCCCCATACAAAGGCTAAGATATTGCACATACATACTACCTAAGGAATATGTCAATTGTAAAGTAAAATCAAAGGGGGAAAGAGGACCAAAGATGAATACTTAACCTGATTTGTAATGCCAGGTATGTGACAGCAGCGTGTGGCCTACTGTTTTCTGGCATATCAGCATCAACAAAGTGGCTTGCATTTTTTTTTTTTTTATAGAAAGTCGCTTGCATTTTAATGAGACTGTAAAGATGCAGAAAACAATGGTTGACTTCCGCCTGCTTATACAGGTTATGCTGTTTCCTATAGGTACAGGTTAACTTTAAAACCAAATGAAAATTGACATAAAGCAACTCATGTTGTAACCTAGAAGAATTTCCTAGTAATCCAGAAGTTGGAACCTATTTTCTATCTCCTCTGCTCTGCAGGATCTAAAAGTCTTTAGTCATAAAAAGAAAAAAAGAAAAAAACTGCTTCTGTGGGATAGTATCATTTCATTTTGAAGTGCTCAACAACTATAAAGAAAATAATTACTGCAAATGATCATAAGAAATTTGAAAATGCTGACTGCATTGCATTCAGTAAATTTCAACCAACCTCCCCTCTTAGCTCAGCAAAGTAAACAGCACCAAATCCACCCTGCCCAATTTTATTAGCTGCATCAAAATCATTTGTAGCTTTAGCCAACTCTTCGTAAGAGAATTCCAGAGACTTGTCAACTGTAATGCCAATGAATGGCATACTACCACCACGAGGAGTTTGTGCTAAACTTTTATTCATACCAAATATTGATCCTACGCCAATAAATAGTTGATATTATTACAATAAAAAATATCAAAATATATTCCAACTTGAAATTCCTATGTTCCAGAATGTTCAAAGAATAATAGTCGGTGCACAAAACTGAAATTGAAACGCAATGCCCAAAAAAGGGTTATTTCAAAATTTTATGACAAAATATTAAACATGCAAGTAAGCGTAATGGACTTCACTAATCTATCTTTGTTCAAAGAAAAAGAGTTTGGGAGTAAAGAATGAAAAAATCCATAATAACATGATTACATAATAAGATAACATTAATTATATTATATTTATTATCCGTTATACTCAAAATACTTTAGAATCTAAAGTTTTCATCTTAATAGATCAAAAACTGAATATATAGAGTACAAATTTAGTCAAGATAGAAGTATATGTATTTGTGAGATGACAGTTAATGATCAAGTTATTAGAAAGAGTGAGTAATTTAAATACCTTGGATTAATTATACAAAATAACAGTGAAATAGATGGAATGTTATCAACAGAATTCAAGCAGGATGGTTAAAGTGAAAAAAATGCTTCTAGTGTGTTGTGTGGTAAAACAATTTTACTTAAACTTAAAAGTAAATTCTACAGAACAGTTGTAAGACCAACAATGATAAACGGTGCAGAATGCTGGCCCACAAAGCGAAAACACATAAATAAAATAAGTGTCTCAGAAATGAAGATGTTAAGATAGATAAGTGGGTATACATGAAAAGATAGAATGATAAATGAGTATATCCGTGAGATGGTTGGGGTTGTCTCAATTGAAGATAAGCTCAAGGAGAGTCAGCCAAGATACTTTGGACATATAAATTGTATACCATTAAAAGCTCCAATAAGGAGAGTTGAGTTATTGAATTTTGCTTGTGTTAAAAGAAGAAGAGGAAGACCAAATAAAACCTGACAAGAAATCATCAGAAAAGATCTTATATATTTGAAGATAAATGGGGATTTGTTATTTGATAGAGCGCAATGAAAATAAAGAATTCATGTAGCCCCACCTAATGGGACAAAGGCTTAGTTGTTATTGTTGTATCTATTATACTCAAAATAAATATGCAGTAAATACACAACAATACTATGCATATTAATTCAAATCTTTTATGTAAAAAGTAAAACGATCACAGAATCAATTTTGCTTCATGAAACTAAAACTAAAAAGGTAATAGATAAAGTTCCAAGCGATAGTCTACTGAATTGAGTAATAAAGCGAGCATCATAACAAGAATTCCCTGTAAACAAAAAAAAAAAAAAGAAGGAAATCAATGTACAAATTTCTTTTTGATTTCAACAAGGCATGTGACAAAAATTTGAGAGAAAATCAATGTTGTGGCTATGGAAGAATGTAAGCTTGTATGTTGTAGAATTAAGTGGTAGCAATAATCTGTGTTCCATAAAGATAAAAATTCAGAAAATAAACAGAAATTAATGTGGACTAGTACACCTGAGACCAATCACGAAAAAGGTGAATGATTAAAGTGAATGACTGAAAAATCATACATGATACAACTGGTGGGCAAAAAGAGACTAAAAATGATTGAAAAACATCTTTGTATAGATTATTAACTACCTCTCTAGTCTAGCATTATTTTGTATAGATCCACCAGCTCATGCTGCAAAATTGAAATAAACAAAAGTGTTTCGCCAGGGGAAAATTTCAATATATGTCAATATCTTATTCAAGAACTAGATTAAAAATAAAGATCAAATGAAGAATAAAATAGCTAACAGCTGACCAGAATATTAGATTTATCAGGAAATAAATTACAGAAAAGATAAATGAGAAAAGCAAACTAGTTGAAGCCTTATCAAACAGTTACCATGTCCATGCAAATTTGAAATATTTTCAAACTGCGACGCAGGAAGCGTAGCCCTCTTCAAGTTTCTTATCCTAAAAAGCAGAATAAATAAGAAAATGGCCACTAAGAGTAACAAGGCTCCAGCTACACAGATTCCTGCAATAGTTCCACCTGAAATTCCTGTTTAAGCTCAAAGTGCAAAACCATAAGTTCCTCATTGTTTTCTAAGTCCATTAAAATGAGAGGTAAAGATCAAAGACCAACCCGATTTTCTTCTGCAAATTGTCCAATATCACTGATGTTAGAATTCAGAGAACTTTAACATGAACCGAATGGTGAGCTGCTTAATAAATATTATTTACCTCGAAGCAAAAGGCCGATAGCTTCCAGTTGGGTCTGCCACAAAAGAGAGGAAGAGAGAGAAAACTAAGAATGTTACACTTAGGCTAATTAGATATCATGTCTATCATTGTAGATTCACAGTAGCAGTATATTTATATTGTGCAAATTTCTAAGTTACCCATCCTAATTTTTTAAACAATGACATAAAAACATAAATTTTATAAGTATTGCTACGTTATCAACACAAGTTGATGTGCATATGTGATAGACAGGCATATATGCAGCACCTAACTTCAAAGATACACAGCACACATGGTAAGAAAGATTACAATACCACTCATAAACGAAATGATTTGCCTCTGATGAATTACTATATGCAAGAAGAAGGCAGAAACCCAAACAAAATTTCAAACATTTCTAGGAAAAAAAACTCACCTTTCGTAGGGATAAACACAATTCCTTCCCCTGCGCTAAAGTCCTTGCCAGGATTATACTTCAGCAGCAGATCCTCCTTGCCCAAAAACCCAAATTCATCTGCCAGCGACGTCAGATTTTCTCCAGGTCTCAACGGATAAGTAATAAATAGCCCATAGTCCGGCGACACCGACTCATCTCCGCATGAGCAATTGACAGTGACATTGATCTTTCCACCAGCCGGGATCCTCGAAGGCAGGTAGCTGTTAATCCCAGTAAGCATGTCACCTGTGGTAAGATTGGCATACGCATCACCGGCGATCCGTTCATAGGTGTCGCCGCGGACAGTCTCATAATCGAAATTCCGGCTGAGGAAGTCGCCGTTGATGCAATTACAGGGGAAGGAGACGTTGATGCGGGAGTTGTCGAGGATGCCATCAGCATCTATAATGGCAGGGTTGTAGGGCAGGATCAAATCGTAGGAGGCAATGCCGAACAGATGGGAGATATAGCTGAGATTGAGATAGGGGGAAACGAAGTAGGAACCAAGAGCGAGGTCGCAGCCCCGCGAGCACACCGATTCAGCCGGCCGGGCGATCGACGAAATGAAGATGAGGAGGAAGATGGATGTCTTCATCTTCTGCAAGAGATCAAGCATGTTCCGAAACCCTAACCCTAGCTTTGTTACGCCGGGAAGGTGTCCAGGGCTTCATCTTCCAGCCGCCGGGGAGCACCAGAGGGGAAGAAGCGCGAGCCATAACCCTCGTTTTGGTGCAGAGAGGGAGGGAGGAAGGCCGTGCTGCAGCTGCCATTTGTGATGTCACTTGCAAAAATTGACAAATTAGGGTTCTTTTTTAAATTAATGAAGAAAAGAACTTCCTTTGTGCCAACGATCTGTTCACACGTGCGAATTCTTGGCATCAAATTCATATCCTATCAAGAAGAAAATCTTATTTCAAAACAAAAAAGAAAATCTTAAAAAATGAAATTTATTAGTATTTAATTGGGCAAAAGAAAATCTTAAAAAATGAAATTTATTAGTATTTAATTGGGCAAAGGTAACATTTATAGGATAGATATTAATTACCCTTTAATAAAATTGAATGATATTCAAATAGTGAAGACTTTTAAAAAGCTTTAAATTTTCAAATATGTAAATTAGGAATAATATCATTCATAATAATATATTATGTTATTTAATTTATATTTTAAATATAGATATAATTTTAAATTACAGTGTGACAATTTAATATTTTTATTTTAAATTTCATATTCCAACATAATAGAAATACAATTCGCATTATCAGGCAATAAAATTAGTAGGAATTTATTTAAAATAAAATTATCATATATTGCAAACTTTTACTTGTAAGAGCAAGGGTTGGGCCGTTAAAAATATCTGAAACTCGAAACTCACTCGGTGCTCGTTCAATTTTTTAATTGACTCGAAATCGATTCAAAAATTTTGAATCGAATCATGAGCTAAGGATTTTGGCTCGAAGTTCGTTTCGAGCCAATTTCGAGTTGGCCCTAACTCGCTCAAAACATGATTCGATTTGGCTGAAATTATATGTATAATAAATAATATTGATATATAAATAAAATATTATTATATATAATTTAGTTAGTGGTTTAGTGGTAGAGCGGAGGAGATTTAAAGTTTATTTTCTTCAAGATTTAAGAATAAAATTTTCTTGAACACATAATATTTCTATATTTTTTTACAATTACGAGCCGATTCGAATCATGATTTGAGCCAGCTCGAAATTGAGTCATTTCGAGTTGAGTCGGCTTGAATCATATCTCATTTCGATTTCGGACCGATTTCGAGCGGAGCCGAACTCAAAATTTTTGATTTCGAGTTGACTTCGACTCGCTCAAAATCGGTTCGATAACAGCCTTAAGCAAGGGTATATAATTTTGCATTATTTTTTTAATAAAAAGAATTGGGTCGAAATTTGGGTTAAATTTTGGGTGCCTTTAGTGTGCCAGCGATAGCATTACCGTTGGATTCCGGCGGGAAAGATCTAAGGCGGTACATGAGAATATTAATCAAATCTACTTTTTTATTAAAATAATACATTTTTAGGTTAATTGCAATTAAATTCTTTTAGTTTTAAATTATGTGCAATTAAGTCCCTTTAGTTTCCAAATTAACCGAGCCCTATAATTTGAAGTAAAACGCAAATAGATTCTTTGGTATTAATTGCATTATTTAATTAAGGATATTTTCTCTAAATAATATATTGATTTTGACTTTATTTTTATCTAAAATATTAATTTAATTTTTAAATTATTCAAATTAGTCCATTAATTATAAAAATATTTTTTATTGAGTTTATTTATTAATATCAAAAACTTATTTACACATTATTTTAAATTATGATATTTCAGAAAAAAAAAAGAATGTAAATAGAAGAAGTCGAGTGTAGAAAATCTCCTTAAAAATCTACTAAATTAATTTCATTCTAAGAAAAAATCGCATTATATTAGTTTCCTTTTCTATTTCTAAGAGGTATTGTTGTATAAATTTAAACTTCTTTAGATCAATTAAAACTCGATTATCCCACTTCCATAATACATTCATTTATTTAAGTTCGATAGCTTATTAATCGTGGACAATTTGTATGTGTGACATCTTGCCATTCTCACTTTCGCTAAATTTATTTATAATAATTCTTTGGTGATTTTCTTCGTAATTTATGAGTATTCCTTTGATGTATTATGGATAATTTGTTTGAGTGTTTTTGCGTCAAAGTTTTTTCTTATTATCATATGGATAGCTTTATTTCTCCGGAGTTAATTTGAGGTTTAGTTTAGATTCTTTTATAATAATATTATACTAAGGTTCTGTTTGGCGCGAGGACCAAAACAGAACCAAAATAGTACTTGTTTAAATAATAATAATAATAATAATAATAAATAAATTATTTTAATTATAATACACAAAATTTAATATAAAAAATAATATTTTACTTCACATACTCAATAATTTTTAATAAAAATACAAACTTTATTTTACATCTTAGATCAAAATACTCGACTTGAATATTTTGGTCTAGAATGTGAAATAAAGTTGATATTTTTATTTTAAATTATTGAGTATATAAAGTAAAATAATATTTTTTATATTTGAATTTGTGTAAAATTATTTAAAATATTTATTTATTATTATTATTACTATTATTAAATTAGTACCATTTTGGTCCTGTTTTGGTCCTCGCGCCAAATAGGAAAGCTGAAGAATTTAGATGCAATTATACTATTTTATTGTGGATCAATTAGTAATTTTTCATGTATTTATATTGAATTGCTCAAATGTGTGCATGGATGAAAGAAAAATTAAATAAGAAATTTTAACTTGAATATACTCTTATAAAATTATTTAAATATCCTTAATGATCAAATTTAGCATAGAAAATCAGATAGATTATAAGTGAATAAAACTTGAATCTCATGGAGCTATATGTAGCAATTCAAATCTATGAAAAATTCCTAGTATTTAAGGGACCTGTAAGCAATGTAAAATTTTAAAAAAAATTATATTTGCATATATACCATCCATTTCATGATTTATTCAAATAATATTTTAAAAACAAAATTATTATCTTAGAATGACATCTAAGGGAGATTAATATTTTTTAAATATTTGTATAATTTAAATATCAATGTTATCTAGGCATTTATATTATCTATAAACTATTATTTATTTAATACAAACTTATTATATTAAAATATGATAATAAAAAATTAAACTAACCCCACACCTCATTACAATTAGGCTGACATTTGGTTGGTTAACATCTATATATCATTTAAGATTAGCAATTCTGTAATTTTTTATAATATAAATTAAAAATATTACAAAATTAAATTGATATTTGATAAATTTTGTTATAATATTACAGTAGCATTAAAATAAATGTCTCCTAAATGACACTTGAAATTAAATAAAATTAAAATATTAGTCTAATTATGATAATAGAAAAATAAGTAAGATCCCTCTGCTTATAAATAATTTTGACATTATCTATATCGCATCGAATTAAATACTCTCTTTATTAATTTGAAAAAAATAATATAAACCGCATCTATAAATATTATTGGCTAGAAAAAATAGTCAAAAAAAATAATATGCTCCTTTTGGTTATGGAGATTTATCTCCTGTGAAGTTTATGGCCGAAGAAAGTAGAGAGTGATTTCCGAGTGATGTTCTAATAGAATGAAATTACTGGAACAAAGTATAGCTCCTGACAGACCTTTAGGTCAATAAATAGTAGCGAAAAGGGTACAAAAATGAATCGATGTATATTAAAACGAGATAGGAGATTCCAAGCTATATAAGTATTAAATGTGATCCCAAATAAGAGAGATGACTTTTAGGGTAAAATCGTAAGATTAATGATGAAAAACTCTGCAGTTAAGTATGCTTGGGCTAAAGCAGTATTGTGATAATTAAGTAATCTCCCACAAAGTATTTAAGTCATACAGTTTTCTAAAATAAAAGCAAACAATCTCTACATTTAGTTTAGATCATAAGATACTACATTAAAATGTTTTAAGTCAATTTCCCAAGAAATCAAATTAAATCTCAAATTGGGTAAATTGTATCCAAGCCCTTGAGGCTAGAAGGACATTACAAATTAGTCCCAAGTTTTGAAAGATCTTAATTTTAGTCTCCATAGTTATAAAAGGATACAGTTTTAATTTCTCTTTCAAAATCTCACCTTTTTCTTGGCATTTTCGCATAAAAAAATTATTTATCCTTTAACTAATTTGAATTGCTTACATATTTATGGTCAATCATTCTTTAATAATTTAATAAAAATGTTATATTTAATTTCTTTAATTTCTAATTTTTTTATCTAAAAATTTAAAAGTTCAAAATATAAATATTAATAGTTAAAAATTATATTCTAAAAAATTGAAAAATGAATGATAAAAAATAATTTTACAACTGATAAAAAATTAATAATTATGTTTTTTATTGGAGCCAAACGATGAAATTTTTATGACCTCAGGGACTCAAATCGAAATTCTTCTTAAAAAATTAGAACTAATTTACAATACTTCACGGGCCCGAATGCAATTTACCCATTAATCTATTACCAATAATATTATTTTTAAGATCCAATCATTTTATTCCTAATCACAATATTGAACATTTTTTAACTCAAAGGCTCAAAATAAAGATACAAAAATAAGCCTAAAACAAAAAATCATTTAATTTCCAATTAAAATAGAGCCTTGCAATTTGAAAAGTCTATCAATTTCAAAATTTTCAAATGTATGAATTCAGCTTTAAGAATTTAATTATTTTCTTTATGCCAAATGTCACTAAAACATAAAAATGAATTAAAAAAAATCAGATTCAAGGTCTTCTTATCAATATAATACAATAAATAAAGTAGATTAGAATAAGCCTAAAGCATGTTGGGAAGATCAATTACAATATATAATAAGATGAATGATTTATTCAAAAAAAAAGTGATGAATGATGAAGTCTTGACACCTACTTATACCTTATTTTATTAAAGTATGAACAAAGCAAGTACTTTTAATTTAAATTTAAAACATTTCTAGTTATATATTTCAAAAAAAAATAATAAATAATCTTGAACCGAGTTTCTAATCATTTTTGTAAATTGACAATCTTAAATGCTATATCTCGAGTATATAATGACTTACGTGAGGCTAATTTCAAAATTTTAAATATCATGTAATTAAATTATGAAAAATAAAATGGCACAATATTGGAGTTGAGTGTTGGTTGTTGAGAATAATGGTATTACAAAGATTTTATTTAGGATCAAGTAGCTATTAATCGAGTAGAAATGAACTTAAAACAGATTCAATATTCTAACTTTTGTTGTTCAAGTTGAGTTAGAGTTGAAGCCTAAAAAAATTTATAAATAATTATAGAATGACTTATTCTTGATAATCAAATTTCATAATTTGATTAGCTAGAATGATAACCTAAAGCAAAGACATTTTAATTTAGGAATATTAAATAGCCTCTAGTTCTCAAAAATATTAAACACATTAATATATATATATATATATATATATATATTTGATGAAAAACACATTAATAAATTAATGAAGCTTTTAGTCAATGAGAAATTATTTTATTTTTTATTGTCTTTTAGTGCGTGGTGAAATATTGAATAAAGTCAAAAAGATTGTATGATATATGCATTGCAATAACTTATTTTATTTTAATAGCATAAAAAGTTGCTCTTGTTTTTTTTTTCTTTTTATGATTGAAAAAGGTGTTCTTGTTACTCATTGGAGAAGAAATGTAGGCTTTTCTTGAGAATAAAATGTGGATAAATAGTATATAATTGTGTGTGTGTGTATATATATGTGATACCAAACAAGGTTTTAAAAATCAGACCGGACCCGCCGGTTCAACCGGTCGAACCATAAACCGGTCAGCCAACCGGTCCAATTTAATTTTATAACCGGATCTGCTTAAAACTGGCAAGAACTGGTCTAAACCGCGGTTCAACCTGTCAACCGGTGAACCAATACGGTTGGATCGGTTGAGTTTAAAATAAAAAAAAAATCCTAAACCCTAGGCCCCTAACTCAGTCTCCGTTCTGCAGTCTCTACTTGCGCGACAGTTGTGAACTCACGATTACCCTGCCTCGCACTCTCCTCTCCAGCCCCCATCCTGTCGGAATGATTTAGTATTTTAGTGATATGGAATGATAAAATGATTTAGTATTTTAGTATTGATAAAGCATACTATTTGTTCAGATCCTTTAATGATATACTAAATATTATGCTCAATTTGTAGTTTACAAATATTTTATAGGGTTATTATTATTTCGATTTACTTGAAATTATTATTTGGGTTATTGACACAAGATATTATTTGTTAAATTCAATTGTTAAACATTTATTTTATCTAATTGTTGTATTGGTGTGTGAATAATATATATCTCAATTATATTTACATTATATTTTATAAATTTTTTTAAGTTTTATATCATCTCGTTTCGACCCTGGTTCAACCATTGAACTTTGAACCTTTCAGTCTACCGGTTCTGAAGCCGGTTCGATTTTCAAAACCTTGATACCAAATATTAGCCTATAGAGCAAAAATATTTAAATAGAATAAGTATTATAAAACTAAGGATGTTTTTTTTATTAGCAAAAGAGAAAACTTAGTTTACATAAGCGTTCCTACATGTCATAATATCTTCTCTAATCACATCATAGATAAAATTTGGTACTTCCTTAATCCGGGTTTTTTGAAAATCAATGAGGAGAGCATACCGAGCTAGCATATGTGCGGCTTTGTTACCATCTCGACAAATATGGGAGATAATGCAGTAGTCAAAAGACTTCAAGCTCTCTCTTAGAAGATTTATTTTAGGCTCAATAATAGAAAGATCCTCATTTGTATTTTGAAGCAGTTCAATCGCCTTCAGAAGCCAAATCTCTTTCAAATTCAACCTTGTAGCTAAGAGAATGGCATGATCGGCTGCTAAGAGTGTCAGAAATGAGGATGTTAAGGCAAAAGAATAGGTGCACGCAACTTTATAAGAAAATTAAAGTAATCTCAATTGAGAATAAATTCAGAGAGTGTCAGTTTAGATAGCTTGAACATATAAATTGAACACTGATAAAAACTCCACTAAAAAAGTTGGATTATTAGATTTTGCTCGTATAAAAAAGAAAAAAAAATTAATAAAAAATAATCTTATATATATATATATCTATAGCTAAATGAGAAACTATTATTTAGTAGAATATAATAAAAATAAAATATTCATTTAGCAGCTCTATCTATTAGAATAAAAGGGCATTTACATGCATGCCACATAAACTTCTTAAAATTACACCACATACATTTTTTTCACAAAATTTACATTATGAATTGTGAAGAAAATGTGTGTGGTGTAATACATAAAGTTTTATGTGGCATGTGGGTAATTATTCCTAGAATAAAAGCTTAGTGCCAGTTATTATTATAATAATATGTATATATATATATATATATATGAATTTATATATATATATTTGTATATGAATATATACAAATAGGGAGAAATAAGATTAGGGGTTCAAGTTAAATGTACATATATGTAAATTTAACATTTTTATAAATATTTTAATTATCTTTGAATTAAACTTGTAAATTATAATAATCTAGCATATTACAATATAAATATTATTAAAATTGCAGTAAATGGAATGATGAGATCCATAATATTTATAGGAATGCTGTTAACATGTAAAATTAAAAAAAAATGTGGGTTTAAGGATTTCCTCATTTTTATATACATTATTTCTTTTATTAAAAATAATTAAATTTCATCTGGTCAGTGTGCATGGATTTGGGCCTTTAAAAGGCCCACTGGGCTCAGACTAAACAAAACATCGACCACATTTAACTCGACTTGAAGTTGATTTTGTATTCGATTTGATTTTAAATATATAGAAAATAATCAAAAAAATTTGTTGATACAAATCTAAACTGACTAGCTTAAACTCGACTTCTCCAAAGCCTAGATAAAAATGTGCATTTCTCTGATCAATCTTATTCGATCTATTTACAAACACGTGATTATAACTCGAGGCAATTAGATGCATGATTAATTCGAATATGCTTATAAAATTACTATTATCAATGTATTTAATTCACTATTTGCATGATAATAAGCAAATTATGAGTCATATCACACTAATCTTTTGCTCATAAAAAATATCTTAATTAAGAGTAGTGCTTAGTTTTATTTATGATAATACTACATTTATTTGTCCTTCTAGGATATAAATATTGTTCATTCATAGGTTATTTGAGTGAATTTTAATTAATTATCTAGAGAATAATCCTTTTATTGATTGTATGAGCAGTCATTTCCTGAATTTTAACTATTTTTTTTTGTTAAGGTGATCATTTTCTAGCTTAGATCATATGAACTATAAAAAATTTTTTAATCATAAATGTGGCAAGCAAAAAAGAAATAGCATAATTGAAGTTGTATGTATTGTTCAAGAATTCATTGCAATTTTTTTTATTTTTGATGAAAAGCAATTTGAATAAATTGAAATTTTGACTCATTCAAAATATCATATTGAGCTTGAATTTAGTTAATGAAAATAATATAATTCATCTAAATATCTTATTATTGTGCATGCTATAGTATTATATGAAAAAAAAAATATTTCTCTTTGCAAACTTTAAGGGAAAGCTCTGCATGATGTATGACAATAGATCTCGAGTTGAAAAATAGTGTCACCTTTACTTTTGCCCAGCGCAGATGTCATTAGTAGAAGACAGTCCTTTTATAGTAATTGAAAACCTCCGCAAAAAATTACCGACTATTCGCATTTTATACATGTGCTGTAAAAGACGTGGGCCTTTCACAACGATTTTTAATCATTGTAAATGGCTAACTTTATACAACAGCTGTCTAAGTATAAAATAACAGTTTAGACAACAGTTGTTTTATACAACCACTATAAAAGATATCATATACACGTCAGTCATTGTAAATGTCTTTCATCAAAAAACGAAAGGCTTTTTAAAGCGGTTGAACAGTTCAACCACTCTATAATTATATTTATAAAAGACGTCTTTTCTTAGTATGTGAAACGTGCAATCATATGATTTGCCTCGTTATGATATTACACCATCCATTTACGATTCCGTTATAGCTTCTACAAAACTAGATCTCATAAGAGTACAAAATCGAAAAATTTGTGAAAGCTTCGTACTTTTATATGATTGGGATGCTAAAATCAAACATTAAAAATTAATATAATTATTCAAATGATTATTATTAAAGATGTATTATTGAAAGTTGTATATATATGTATTTGTACATGTAATACATATATAAATATATATATGTACAAATATATATATATATATATATAGATACAAATATTATTTGAGTAAATATGGAATCTTTAAATATTTGATTTTTATGTCTGAATTGTGAGATAGAGGTTGGTGGGTCGTATAATTATGCGAATTTTGTGTTGAACGCGGGTGAAAGTTGGCAATGACACAGGACGACATTATTCCGAACATAGGCCTCACATTGCCACACATCCCACAGAGCTTTCTCTCACACCATGTGAAAAACGTGTGAAGAATTTTTTTATTGCCAATCATTTATCTCATCCTCACAACATGCACTTAATAATTTGGATAAATTGCACGAGAGTTGTGAGGTCTGAAGAGCATTATAAATTAATTTTAACTCTTAAAATTTTTAATTTTGATCCTTGAGATCATAAAAACACTGCAATATTGGTTCTTTTTTAAGAATTTTGTTTTTTTTTATAAAAAATGTAAAATTTAATTATTTTTTAAATATTTGAATTGTTTATATATTTTGATATTTCTTTATTGCGTTAATATATTGTTGACGTAGGATATGGGGGTCCCAGGAAACACTAAAAAGAAAGAGAGTTCCGGAAGACGGCGACGCGCAACGAGGGGGTGAGCCTGTTAATGAAAGCTCAAAGGAATCAGCTCAGAGCATCCAGAGAAACACACAGAGATTTAAGGTGGTTCAGGGAGAAAATCCCCTACGTCCACCGAGCGATCAGCGAAGAAGGTTTCACTAATGGAGAAAAGGTGGCCTTGAAGGCTTGTACAATGTTCTTCTTTTGGGAAGAAGAAAGAAGAAGAAAAAGAAGAGAGCTCCTCAGTTGGGGCTCCGTTACAATGAGAGTGAAGGAGTCTTTTCTTATTTCTTGATGCCTCTCTCTTTCTTTCTGCTCTCCTTATCTTTTCTGGTGGGCTCCGTTACAATGAGTGTGTAGCTTCACCCTGGTTTTCCAGAGAAAAGGTGATGGACAGGCTCTGGGTTCGCGTCGTTTGTCTGCCACCGGAGAAGCCTGCAACTGTGAAAGGAGGACGATATCTTTTAATACTGGTACTTCTTCTGGGGATCCGTGATGGCTAAAGCATACAAATCCTTGATTTGCGGGTCTGGGAAAAGGTGCCTTGTACGGGGAGCGGCGCGGTTAGGTGGAGATGATTGTGACAGGCGTTGTTCCGTAACCTCATGCTCGATGTTATTAGGGGCGTTCTGGGATATCGGGAGTGAGGTCGGTTCGACTTCGAAATAGCTTGCTTGAAATTCAATTCAAATTCGTTTGAGATTGTTCTGCAAATGATTCAGAGAGGTTTGACCTGGTCAAAAGTCCTGCAAAGTCAGAGATGAGTCAACAAATCAATCAATCAAATGGAGGCCAGCCAGGCGCCACGTGTACAGTCAGGATGCAGCGCAGGAACCACGTGTTAACATATATACTGTATTTTTTAATATATATTGAGTAAAGTTATAATCTAGCGACCTCTTATATAGAGAACGTTAAGTTTGTGCAGCTTCAGATGCAATTACTTTATAACATGACTAATCTAATAGGTTTATCCGGCGTCCTTCTTGGATCAACATGTAACATCGAGATAGATGCTATGGTGCTCGTTATTGTTGATTTAGTTTGCTATTTGGGAAACTACACCTCTATGAAATTAAAAGATTTTAAACCTTAAGTACCTAGATGTAATTAATCTTTTTTTAATTATTTTTTTACCATTATTTTATTTTCTCAGTCAATGCACTAATCACCAATTACAAGCTGCTCAGATGAAGAACCATGTCTCCCATTATGGGAACCCACAAGAATAAATCAAGTTGACTAAGAAGTAAATCATTTAAATTATATTAGGGTAAATTACACCCAGGTCACTGCATTTAAGACTTAATAACATACAGATCTAGATTTTTAAAATCATAACATCAGAGTCTCTGAGTTTTAATAAATTATCAAATGAGTCTTTTTTAATTTTTTTTATTATTAATAATTTTTTAAAATTACCATTATACCCCTTTTCCTCTATCTCTCTTCCTGATCCCCACACACGCACGCCGCTAGACGGATCGGGAGGAGAGAGAGGGGGAGGGGTATAATGATAATTTTAAAAAAATTAATAATAAAAAATAAAAAAAACTCATTTTATAATTTATTAAAACTCAGGGACTCCGATGTTATAACGTAGAACTGTGCATTATTAAGCCTTAAACTCAAAGACCTTGGTGTAATTTACCCATTATATTATTATCATATTCAAATAAAAACTAATTATTGCATCCATTTGCTGCCAATTGTCATATTCCCATAGTAGGTTAAGGCTAAAGCAATTAGTTAACTTTAAAAAGGATAAAAAGTTTAGCTCCAAAATCGATCAAAAATTAAATTAAAAATAACTCGATTCAAGCGGTTAGATTAACGAGCTATTTTTATAGCTCAAAATTTTTATTAATTCAATGTTGAGCTAGTATATGATTTGATAGGGTCAACTCATAATTGAATTAATTAAAAAAATATTAAGATATATATATATATAATATATTATATAATTTACTTAAGTTTGTTAAGTTTTTTGTAATGGCTCAACGGATGACTATATTAAAATTTTTTCTTTACGATTTTTATTTAAATTTTATTGATTATAGGTTTTTTTTAATCATTAGGTATAGATGAACAATACAATTTAATTTAATTGAATAAATAAAAATAATTATACTTAGAATTTTGAATGAAAGATTAAAAATTAATTAAAAATCCGTTTGATTTTAGCTCAAATTGAGCTTCAACGGACGAGTCAAGATTGGATTCAACTCTTCTTGTTCATATTTTGAATTAAAATGAGATCAGATTAAACAATTCTTGTTCGTACCTTAAATCAGATCAAAAATAAAACAAAAAATTTTCAATTTAATCTTTAATCGATGTCGAATTGGCTCAAAATTGGAGCACTATTTATATATCATGAAAATTAGATTGTACAGAACTCAAAATTCACTCAAATTTTGACTTAAATCAAACTCAATTTGAGTGTTTTTGAGTCGCATATAAATTTCAAATTATATTTCTAATCGAGTTCGAGTCAACCATCACAAACTCGAAATGTATTGCAAGTTAATTAAATGCACATTAGTTGAAACTATGATTTATCTCTCCTTAATAGTAAAAATTGTTAATTATTCATCTAATTAAATATTTTAAAGGAATTCCCCTACTTATCTCCCACATAAGCCAAGTAGTGGGCCCCCTTCTCTTTCTCCATTTCTTTTATTTTTATTTTTTATTTTTTATTTTTAATCCACTTTTAAATTATATATTTATTTATTTATTTATTTATTTAAGGCCTCTTCTCTTTCTCTCTTGCACTTTCACTCACTCCTCTCTCTCCCGAACAGTCGGATAGCCTAACACGTAGATTTTGCGACAGCCATTCGGCGTGCGACACCTGCGTGCGTGTTCCACCATCATGGCTCAGCATACGTAGCAATTTTTATCATATATGTATCATAAAATATCTCATACGTAGTAGATTTTATCATATATGTATCATAATATATCTCATACGTAGCAAGTTTGCTCACATATATATTATAAAATATCTCATATGTAGCAATTTTGGTAGACTATTATGAAACATATATAATAAAAATTGCTACGTATGAGATATATTATAATACATATGTGATAAAAATTATTACGTATGAGATATATTATAATACATATATGATAAAATTTACTATATATTAGATATTTTATGATACATATGTGACAAAAATTACTACGTATGCCGAGCCGTGATGGTGGGACCCGCACACAGGCCGAATGACTGCTGCAGAATTTACATGTTAGGCTGTCCGACTGCAATCCCTTCTCGTTCTCCTCTCTCCCTCTCTTTGCAATCACTCTTATATATATATATATATATGATAATTATCATTCAGGTCCCTGACATATGGGATAATATCTATTAAATTCATAATTTCAAAAACTCTTCATGTTTAGGTCCTATGGTTGATATTAAGATTTCAATCGAGTATTTTTAACTTAATTTTAAAATATAAAAGGATCACTAAAGCTACCACGCTTGCCCTGGCTGTCATGTGTGGTTAGGATTTATTGTTTTATTTTTTAAATAAAATTTACATTTAAATTAATGAATAATTACCCATACCATTTAATTTTATCTATGCTTTACCCATCTATTAGTTAATTACGCTATGCACACTCAAAATATTATAAAATCTTACATACACACACTTGAGTTAAAACTTAATCAAAATCTATTTGAAAAAATATTCTGTTAGTAAATCATTAAAATTATATTTGTACCATATGATATATATTTTTCTCTACCTCAATACCACACTAAAGCGCTGATTTATCCTAAAATCAATTCACATCGCAGATGTCTCCCTCCTTTGTCGCCACCTAAATATTAAAGTTTTAGGATTTTCACTCAAAATATATTTAAATATCCTTAAAATTTAAATATCCTTAAAATAATATGATGAACAGCTTAGATTTTTTGTAATTTAATTATAGTTAGGTTATTGAAAAATTATAATTATTCATTATAATAGAAATAAGTTAAAATATGTGTATATAAGATTTTATAATGTTTTGAGTGTGCACAGCGTAATTAATTAAGAATGGATGGGTAAAGCATAAATAAAATTAAATTGTGTAGTACGCAAGTAATTATCCCAAAAATTAAATTAAATAAGTAGGACTTGATTGAAATCTTAATTTTAACTTTAGGAATCTTATTAAAGAGATTTTAAAATCAATAGTTAATCTCAAATATATATATATATATATATATTTTTATGGCCTAGAAAATATCGGCCATTGTCGACTCGAATTTGACATAGTAAACTTATAAATGCGAACAATTGGGACTTAAGGTAAGTATTTCGGGTTAAATTTTGTTTCATTTTATAAGTTAATCGGATCGTATCGGAACTCGAGTTCGTGCTGTACAATTAAATATCAAAAAAATACGAAAACCTCAGTTTTTCAAATTTTCATTTCTCAAGAGGATAGGAATCTTATTTCGATTTTTTGAAATTTATTTTAAAATTAATTTATTATTTAAAACAAACTATACTCCAGTTTTTTTAAAATAAAATTGTTTGATTTATATTGCATTTTAAAAATAATAAAACTTCTTAGTTTAATAATTTTAAGGGTAAATTACATTGGGGGCCTGAGATTGGGAGTGCATTGTAAATTAATCCTAATTTTAAAAAATTTTGATTTTAATCTTTTAGGTTGTAAAAAAACTGCAGTTTTGGTCCATCTTTCAAAATTTTCACTTTAGCTTCCTTTTTCAATAAAAAAATTATGAAATTTGATTTTTTTTTGACTAATTTAAATCAATTATATATTTTAAATGACTATTATACTCTTCTGCTTACACCTTTTTAAAAAAATTTAACAAAAATCTAAAATTTATTTTCTTTTATCTACAAAAAAGTTGCGAGATCAATAATATTATATAATGCAGAATGCTGATCTATAAAATAAAAACACATAATTAAAATAAGTGTTACAAAGCTGAGGATGTTAAGGTGGATAAGTGGGTTATACACGAAAAGATAGAATGAAAAATAAGTGTATTCGCGCGAAGATTGTGGTAGCCTCAGTTGAAGATAAACTTAGAGAGAGTCGACTTAAATGATTTGCATGTCTATAGGCTGATGAAAGTTTCAATAAAGAGAATTGAATTATTAAATTTTATTTGTATTAAAAGAGGAAGAGAAAAATCAAATAAAATATAATAGAAGACTATTAAAAAATATCTTACATATTTAAAAATAAATGAATATATATTATTTGATAGAGCATAATAAAAATAAATAATTCATATAATTGACTACTCAGTGGGATAAAGGGTTGATTATTGTTGTTGTTATAAATGAAATAATCGAAATGGACTGAAATTATGTCAGTTTACTATTGAATCAGTTCTATCGATTAGTTCGATTCGATTTTGAAAACAGAAAAGAAACTAATTAACAAATTTATGTTATGTCATTGAAAATTAATCATTGTTTTTAGAATCTTAATCCAATTGCTCTCCATCATGAATACAATTAAAATAAAGATATATAAGTTATTAATTAATTAAAACTTAGGATCTAGTGTTTCATTGGCTCAGCAATTTAACTAAAAGTCATATAATTAATTATAAAAATCATATATTAATAAATTTTCCTTGCCACTTTAGACACACGTGATTAAATTAAATGAGATAATTGAACAAATTGTGGTTAAATATTGGGCAAATTACACTCAGGTCTTTAAGTTTAACGCTTAATATCGTGTAGGTCCATGTTTTTAAATTTATAACATCTGGTCGCTGAGTTTTAAAAAATATCAAATAGGTTCTTTTTTATTTTTTTTATTATTAAAATTACCATTTTACCCCCTCCCGTTCTCTCTCTCCTCTCGATCCGGTGGGCACAACGTGTCTGTCGGCAGCCGGATCGGGAGGAGAGAGAGAGGCTAGCGCGTGCGCCGGTTCGGGAGGAGAGAGAACGGTAAATGTTACCTGAAATATGTAACCTACATTGATGTTGAAGTGTTAAATAAAACTAAAGTTTGAGAATTTCCAAAATTTAAATATTCACATGAATTTTATAATTATATTGAATTTAAGTTTTAACTTTTGTTTTTGAAAAATATTTGCTTAAAGAAAGCCAACTGTTATTTAGAAAAAATTAAAAAAATATTGAAGTAGTTAATGTTTTATGTAATTTATTTTTTTAATAGATTTAATGGTGTTTTATACTTAAAAAATATTGATATAGTTCTAATTCATGTTGCTATGCAATTTTTATTAAAACATAGGGATTTAACAGAAGGATTTTTAAATAATATTTATTGGTATATCATTTTAATGATATTAAATTTTATTTATTTACTATTATGATTACTTCTATATCATAATTTATGAACCATAATTGCTATTATATCATATTTAAATATAATAATTATTAATTAATATTTTTTAATCAACCAATTAATCCTAATAAAAAAGCACAACATTATTTTTCAATCACTCTATTTTATGTATTAATATGAGTGCATATATGCATACATAAACATACAAATTAAATTTGAAAGGATTTTTTATTAAATTTTAATTTTAAAATTTAAAATCATATGACTTAAAAAGGACTAGCTTTCTTAAAAAGAGATTTTCATACATACTTTTATTTTTTTAATAACTATTAAAACTCATATTTTTTAGGAGAATTTACATACAAAACACTGAATTCATCACAAATTACGCATTTCACCATCTTTTAGTAAATATTAATAGAAATATAAAAAGAGTGTAGTATGTGTAATATTTACTAAAAGATGATGAAATGCGTAATTTGTGATGAATTCAGTGTTCTGTATGTAAATCTCTCTATTTGTTATCTTACAATATTGTGTACAATAATATATTATATTTGGACAATTTTTAAAGTTATTGAAAATTATTTAAATACATTTGTAAATTTGCATGTTGTTAATACTTTTCATTCAAAAAAGTTTGTGGTTAAAATAGATAGGAACCTGTAACTGTAAAGTATTTTTGAAATATTATTTATAAATTTTAGGGTAAATTGCAGAGAGCCCCTTGAGACCAAAGTGTATTATAAATTTGTCTTTAATTTTTGAAAACTTTAAATTAGGTACCTGAAGTTGTGTTACAAACTAACGTTTGGTCTCATGCAACACGAAGCATGGGACAAAATATGAGCGCAATGAGGCTAACACAACCTTTGGACCAAATTTAAGGTTTTTAAAAATTGGTGATCAGGTTGCAATATGTTTTGAATCTCAGGGCCTTGGATGCAATTTACCCTAACTTTATTAGTTTCTTCCTTTTATCTTCATTACAGATAACGATGAGAGAAGACTCTACCTCAAGTTTGATTTGGTCCCGCTCTCTCTCTCCCTCTCTCTCTCTCTCTCTCTCTCTCTCTCTCTCTCTCTCTCTCGCTTTCATCTTCATTATCTCTGCTCTCTTGGAGGAGGTCCTGCCAGCTTATTTTGAGATTATCCGAGTTCATACCGAGCATAGCTCCACTCTCGCTCAAGGGCTAGGAGATGATTAGTTTTAAAAAAATCGTTTTTTGTCCTTTTTTGATTTCTGGGTTTTGTTTATAGGTAGAGGTGAGGAGGGAATCCTCGTGGCTCAGTGGAGGGTGAGGGGGGCGAACTAAATCCTGCGGGAGGAGACAAAATCTTCATTTGGGTTTTCTTCGTTTGGTTGAGTTAGGGTTCTTGAGGTGTTGAAGGGTTGGAGCTGTGGTGCAATTTGGTAAAGAGGGGTTTTAGGGTTTTGGATTGGAAGAGCTGTTGATTTCTTCTTTTGGTTGAGATCTGTCTCAGTTTCAATATTTTTGTGAGCATAAACTCTGCCTTCTTCTTAGGATAAACATTCTAGGGTTTGCTTCTGAATCATGTCGGCTAATCTGGAAGCTCGAACGGGGCGCGATCTGCAGCGGTATGAGAATCAATTTCGGCTTGTTGCAGGGTATAGATTTCTTCTTGATACCGTTTTAATGCTCTAATACTTCAACTGTTTCAGCTTTTGATATTGGAGAATTCTTCTTTTTCTGCTACTGAATGAATTAAATTGGGTTTTCCATAAAGAGGAGGGGATAGGGGACCTGTGGACTCCTCGAGAGAGGGGTCGGGTGGGGGAAAGGAAACCGCCATTAATTATCCTTTCTTGTTTTGCAAATTTCTCCTTTCTATATACTTACTAGCTTAAAGTCGAGGCAATGGAAGTTAAATCAGGGAGGACTGTTAGGTTAATGGATTCAAGAGAGAAGAGGCGTACAATAGAACTTAGAGTCATTGAAGACTGTCACGAAAAATAGGGTTTCATTCATTTCAAATTTTTATTTTGTGGTCTGTCGAGTCCTAGATCTAATGGTTGTCATTTATTTCTAAAGTTTTCTTATATAAGCCTCGTGAACGATTGTAATAGGAGTTTTTGGAGTATGAAATTATGAAGCGCTACTGTTGAGAAGCTTCTCTCTTCTATGATTCTAGGTTTTGTTGTGCGTCTCTTCGTTCTTGAATCAGTTATTTAGGTGTGTCTGTTATCATGTTTGTTTGAGACTAACGGTTTGGATATTTTGGTCAAGAGGTATTGTTTGTTTCATATGTTGTTTATATGGATCATTATGATATTATCAGCAACTAAGAATGATTTCTTTTGCAACTTTAGCAGGATGTGAACTATTTTCTGAAGATATTTGGACATGGTTTTACTTCTCTTTTGTCAACTATCATCATTTTATGTTTCAGGAAAAAGTTTTTAAAAGCAGTTTGGGATTTATATTCTGACCAGTTGATATTTGTGATTGAATCAGGTGTATACCTTACAGATTGAAACAAGCTGTTGAAAACCCAAGTGGTGATTTATTGAGTAAATTGGAGGTTCTTATGATCACTTCGCCAAATCGTCATGATCTTGTCTTCCCAAAGGTAGCATCTTCTCCTAGTTCTGTTGTTCTTCTGTTGGATGGATGTGTCATCAAAATTTTAGCTGATGACTGTTTAAACTAAGCAGGGTGGATGGGAGAACGATGAAACTGTACGTGAAGCTGCGCGTCGTGAGGCCTTGGAGGAAGCAGGAGTTGAAGGAATTGTTCATGTAGTATTTCAGATCTAGCTCTGTGTGTGTGTGTGTGTTTTCTTTTGTCTTCCTGTATAAATTCTTTTGGTTAACTGTAAATCTGATGCTTCTCCGCTTGACAAAAGTGGGTAAAACCTGTATAGATATCTGTGATTCTCTAGCGTTCATAGCATTACAGCATGGTAATACCTAACCTACCATATTTAGCCCAAATGAAATTAGAAACTAATGGTAAGTCTGACAGGTTATATTAACAGATGTTGAGCTCCACTTGTTGTGCTCTTCGGGTTCCACTTGTTCAATCTGATAACGTAGGCCTCTTCGCTCCTTGCTTTAGTCTTTCATTTCTCTTGCTTAGTTCTTAGTCTACAATAGGGGAAAACCAGGAAAAGGCAGAGAAACTTGTTATATTCCCTTTCCTCAGAAAAGTTTTGATATCATTTGAGTTCTTTACATCGATATGGCTATTTCTTGAACTCAAATATCAGTTGTGAACCTATTGTTCTAAAAGCATATTATCATAGTTTTCAGTTTCACATGAAACGTTAATTTATATTAGATATATTGTTAGCTGCTGTGCTGGAGAATAGAAAAGCCTGCTTAGGTGTTTCTCCTTGGTTTGATTAGGAAGCTTTGTTGGGAGTTTGGGAGTTCAAGAGCAAGAGTAAAGAGAATCTGTGCGGCCAAGAGGGAGCTTGTAGAGGGTACATGTTCCCTCTGGAAGTTACTGAGGAGCTTGAATCCTGGCCTGAGCAAACTACACATGATAGGAAATGGGTATGACTTCTATTCATAACTATTATTTTTGGAGGATTACATACATACCCACGCATAAAGTTTTCATGAACTATTCACTTTTATCCCCAAATCTTCGATGTTATACCTATATTGTCAAATCCCACAATTTAGAATCATCTTGTTTGTTGTACCTGGCTATGGGATAAGCTCACCCGTTTACCTATCCGTCACTGCTACGTTCCTGGCTCAAGTAAAATCAATCTGATAGTGCTGATTTCCTTGTTCTACATCAAAGAACAGAATTGGGCATATGTTGTAATTCAGAGCTACAACTTATATTCCATGAGTATGATGCATTTGTTAACAAATGCGTATCACTTTCTGAAATGCAACATATGTCAAACATGACGGTTATTTCTTCAAAATTTCTTACCATTGCTAATTTTGCGAGACACCGGCTTTAGCCCAACTCTTCTTGTTCATATCTTTTGAGTTCAGTTCAACTCAAGTCTGGCTCAACCAATCAACTGAAAATCTTTTTCGATATGTTTCATAGAACAGCTGACATATCTAAAATCATGTTTTGGGCAGCTAAATGTACTGGAGGCGTGGAAGCTATGCAGGTATGATTGGATGCGTGAAGCTCTGAATTCCCTCTGCATGTTCATAACCGGAAAAGCAGTGAAGCTGCTGCCTCTGCCTGAGATATCTGAGGCTCCTCCTTCAATCTTCTGCCTTATGAGGTCTTCTGGTGCTGAAAGAGTTGATAATGTTATCAATGCTTTGTGTTGATAAATAAGAGAGTTTAGATTTTTCCCTTTTTGTGTTCTCAATTTGGCAAATGGCGTCAGAAATGGGAGCACTCATCTGTAATTTTTCAGGGCTCTGCAAAATGAAGCAGTTTAATGGCAATGCAAATGTATTTTAGATGTACATATTATGCCAATATTCAGATAAATGCCTGATGAGAACTCAAAAACTATTTAAGAATTCTAGAAGTTATTAAAACATATGATTGTTAAGTTTAATTGTGTATGAAATTGTGATTAGAATGTTGATTTGAAGTGTAAAGATAAAATGAGAACTTAAAACTAATGCTAAATGATTTTTTTTTTTTTGGCCTGGTATAGTAAATTTGCTTGTATATTTTGTTGAGTATTTTTATTTTAATCATTGGATATATAAATAAAATTTTAAATATAACATGATAAATTCTAAATATTTATGTATAATTATTTTATTTGTAACATTTAATATTACAATAATAATATTTAATATACAACTGTCTTAATGCAAGATAAAATAAAAAGTAAATTACACTTAGGTCTCTAAATTTAAAACTTAATAATGTATTGATACTGAAATGTGAAAAGAAAGAAAGGAGTAGTTCAACATATCACTGCTGGAAGAGATCTCAAGAAAGAAGAGAGCACGATATAGAGAAAAAAAAAGAGCAGTATATATGATTAAAAAATAATATTATATATATTTTTTATTTATATTAAGATGAAATTATCTTGAATAAAATATTGAAAATTATAAATTAACATGTAAATAATTCTTTCAAGATATTTAACATGAGTATAAAAAATTGTGAACATAAAAAGTGCTAGCAATGAAATTTGACAAAAGTATTTGATTTCTAACTCAAATTAAATAAAATGGAAAAAATAACAAAATGACTTTTTTAAAAAACATATACAATATGAAATAAAATTAAAATAAATATAAAACAAATTTCTATTAGACATTTAAAATCATCCAACCCATCAAAGTCTTTTTAACATAATCATTGAATTATTAAAATTAAAAGAATTCAATATTTTTAAATTTTTATTCAAAATAATAATATATTTTATTTTAAAAATAAAAAAATAAATTATGTAACACATTTGACATCTAATATTAAAAATAAAAAACAAATAGTAATTTTAAACAACCGAGACAAAACTCACCAACTCATACACAAATCTCCTCATAAATCATAACTAAAATCAACCAATTTATAGCTCAAAACCCTGAATAAACCAACCTACATCTTTTGAATCGAAAATTACCACCCCTATCAGTACCTCAAGATCTTAAATAAAATATTTCAAAAATGCAAGAACTATTTAATACAAAGAAGAAAATACAAATTTTACAATCAATTTTAAAAAATAATAAAAACTTTATTAAAAATTTTCAAATAACTTTTACCATATCATAAGAATTTATCTTCACAATTAACATAATTTAATTTTAATCAAACATATCACACCAAACATAAAATTTAATATTAAAAATTAATTTTATTTCAAACACTAACTACATTACTAAAATAATAATTAATTTTATATCACATTTCACATATCCCAACATAATAATTAATTTTATTTCACATCATTCATATCTTTCAATAAAAAAATAACTCTTATCTAAATTTTACCTTACATATCCTTAAAATTTAATAAAAAATTTAATATTATTTTTAAAAAAAATAGTATGACATCAATAATTTCGTCAAATTCTGTCTCGATATAAAATGACTTGAATAATGTCTTATCTTCAGTCAAAGAAAAGGAATCCATGAATAAATTATTATGAAAATAATTATTAAAGAAATCCAAATACTGCACATGAGTGATTGCCATTGAACAAGAGATCATGAAGCGTGAGACAAAAAAATAAACATATAGAAAAGCTATGGGAATCATGGAACAAAATATTGTATGGCACAATCTTGATCCACAAATTAAAAAAATTTAAACTTGTAGATAAACTTGCAATAATAATTAAAACAAAAAAATGCAAAAAATCATCGTAATATATAAACATTAGGGGTGGCAATTTGTACCCGTACCCAATTAACCCGCCCCGACCCGCCCCTAATGGGACGAGTATGGGTACTCAGATTTTACCCGCAACACCCGCCCCGCCCCGCCCCGTTATGAAATGGGGCGGGTTCGGGTATGAATCATCTAGACCCGCTCCGCCCCGTACCCGATTTAATAAACTTAAATCTGAAAATGATTTCACTCAATGTGGTTCGTAAAATGCATAAATTCCATGAGATGTGGTCTTGTAAAAGAAAGTGTCTTTTACCTCCACATGTTCCACCATACCTCACATTGCCCATCTATTGTGTCATTCTCACCTGTTGATATAAAAATTGCAGCATAATGATAACTATTAAACAGTCAGTTAACTTGATTACTAATAACAGAAAAGTTTCTTTTTTGTTAATTTGTCTTCGAAGTTTTTCCACGAACTGAATTTGAGAATATCCTAAATAAAAATTCAAGTTTATATTGAAAACCACTTTCAAATTTTAAACGAAATGTTAAGAAAAGTGAACGCATTTTTGTTAGTAGTAACCAGGCGAATCTTGGTTATCGAGGAAACGGGGAGGGGCGGGTACGGGTTTATGAAAACTAGAAGCGGGGCGGGGCGGGGCGAAAACGGGTATGAGTAATTAATAACATATAGCGGGGCGGGTATGGGTATTTATAAACCCGACCCAAACTCGCCCCGTTGCCATTCCTAATAGACATTGATATATGATCAAGCTAGAAATGTGAAGTTCAGCCAGTATCTCGATGTAGACCTGTTATGCGGACCGATCTCAAGCGACCAAAAAATTCTATCATTCTCAACTAGAAATCAACTTTGAACCATAAGTTTTAGCTCATGAATCGATTCAAAGACTTCGAATCAATATCGAGTTTATTCAAAAATCGAATATTAGTAAACACCCCTACCTCATTGGTCAACATGGTTGAAAAGTAAAATATCAGATGTACCTGCTCCTGCTAGTAACTGAAGAAAAAATTCTAAAAGATAATCAATCAGGAAAAGCATATTATGAAACCATGAAAGCTCTGATCCTGCTTTACCTGATTAGCAAAAAACATTGTACGCTAACATTATGAATCGAAGTAATTAACCTGCTTTTCTTGGTTTACAACTTAATTTATGAAGGGGGATATTTGGTCCAACCACAGGTTGAGATAAATGATTAACCCGAATGTGACCAAGAACTCCGGGTCTGGGATGACCAGCTGTTATTTCGATGGGGGTACAATCTACAGTGTAACGACCCAAGATCAAAGAGGCCAGGGAGTGATCGATCGCAAAGCTAATGTCCACATGACAAAATCAAAATCACCCACTCTTACGTGAAGGGACACAAGAATGAGAAGTCTTACATCGAAAAGGGATGAGGGTTCTTATGCCGTATAAGTGAATGATGTAATCCCAATATGTAGAGGTGCCTTCGGGGAAAAACCATAAAGCTAGTGATGGAAACAATGTAGTTAAACATGCTTAAGCTAGAATAGTATTAGGATAAATGACTTCCTGAGAAGTGCAAATTACGTAATTCCCTAAAATCAAAGCAAACAATACTTCTATATTTAGAACACGAGATGTTACACACAGATTGACCTGAATTGACACCTTCTATGTTTTTATAAGTTTTACATCACAATTTTATCAAAAAAAAGTTTTAGATCATAAATGAATCAGGTTTGCGAGTTGATCCGAACAGGCAGATAAAATTAATCTAATATATGATAATATTTTTCTTATGAAATAAAAGAAATTATTACATTGGGATGTATGTAGAATATTAATTAATTGTCTTTTTGTGTACGAGAAATGTGAAATAAAATTAATTTTTTTATTTTAAAAAATATGTATGATATGAAATATAATTATATTTTAATAATGAGATATGTGCGCGATAATTTTTACAAACACAATTATTATGTTGTACTAAAGGCCAAAGTTTTGACAAGCTTATTAAACGAGTAAGATTCAAGTTGACGAAATGGTGTGGTACAAATCCAACTCATTGATAACATTGTACCACCCCTAAACACAACGCTTTACAATCGATGAATTACGATTACTACTTGAACTTCACAAAGATTATGTCCCAACAAACACGACAATGAACATGTGTGTGACAAATACTTATGTTAACTAGTTCTAATAGTACCATTATTTATGCTTCAAACAACAAAAAGTAAAAATACATGCATAGGCCAGGCAAAAACAAAATATAAATTAAACCAAAAAGCTAACATCTGAGATAATTTATATATTATACATATGCACACAGCTGAGAGATGACCCCCTAAATGCACTCACATACACATTTCATAAAACTAGATGTGTATAAAAGAGTGTAAGCTGCATATCAAGGACACATCTGACCTGTGAGGAAGGAGTCAAAAGTCAGGTTGCTCAAGCTTTATGGTAGGAGATGCCGAAGAATCTGTACGAGCGCTGTGGGAGCCAAGGCTCCCGGCGACAATAGAGTCACTCACCAAATCAAAGTTGAGCCTACCACTGACTCTTCTGCTGCTGAGATTATGGAACATTATCAGTCTTTAAGAACTTTGAGAATGAGATCATTAAGAACCCACAGTAGATGTGAGTTAACCTGTTCAAGCGGTTATTAATGGCGGAGAGATCTTTGGAAGGACTCTGGTAAGCGTGAGTGCTCTCGCCAACACAAGCATAGTAACTCTTGGAACTTGGTGAAAGCAAAGCATCCATCTGTTGGATTGCAGGTTTAATAAGAAAATAAATAACAAATATTACAACTGATGTGACTAGTGCAACACTTAACAACAACAAAAATAACAAATAAGCCCTATCCCACTAAGTGGGATTGACTACATGAATTCATTATTTCTATAGCACTCTATCAAATAACTCTTCATTTAGAAACATTGAACATGAAAAATTATTAATCAAAAATTCAAAATGAAAAGGCTACATCACACACCCAGGTTCTTGAGGCTGAGATAAGTTTTTCTAGATTGGCCCTCGTTTTTTCTTCAGTAGTTTTTAATCTAGATCCCTAAGTTTAACCTCCATTTTCCTGTAAATCATCTAGCTGGCAAAGGAGGGAAGCCGGCTGGAGAATGATGGGGTTGGGGGAGGTAAAGGTTAATAAAGGTATCTTCAATTTAATTAACAGAGAAGTCGACAAAAATTAGCAGAAGTTACAGTATTAGCAAGTTATGTTTCTACAAGAAATTGACTGGAAACGTGAGAAATGATGAGCCTATAATATCCAAGTAACATTATGCTGCTTAAAATTTAATATATCGATGAACTTATCCAAGAAAAAAGTTCATTGTTTTAGGTTTGGTTAATATCCTATGGCAAAATAAATGATGAGAATAGCAACAAGTTCAACTTGATTTCTGTCATACAAATTAGAAGCCTTGAGAGAGAATATGATCAGGTTAAATGAATATAAAACCGTAATGGAGAGATAAATTGTAAATATTGATGAAATCATTTATGAAAAAAGGTTCACTGCTTTAAATTTTGATTCAAATACCATATGGCAGGGTAAATGATGAGACTAGCAATAAATTCAACAAGATTTCTATCATACAAATAGGAAAAGATTGAGAGTATGATAAGGTTAAATGATTACAAAAACACCAAACCTTTGATGACCGTAATGGAGAGACATAAACGTTATGAGCAGCTGAAACTTTCTTTGGAGACATGTCAGGAAGATTTGGAAATCGAGTTAACCGAGGTGATTCTGGAATCGTGCCTACATCAAATATAATGAAAGCTTCGAGAAATAAATGGAAATAGACACACACGCATAATATACCATATATATTACATGTCCGTGTATGTATATTATGCCGAATAAATAACATTTGCGTTATTACTGTTATCTTCAGAAGTCCTCTCAGATTTTGAATGAGCCTTGGCACATCCCAGCTCCACTAACAAAGGCTTGACTGAAGGAATAAAGATCTCATTGTAAAACGTTATGATATCAACATGGTCTTCCCCTGTTTTCTGCATAAATGATTTTTTTTAAGATTGCTATCTACTAGCACAACAAGACAACCGAGAACAAAAAACAAGTACGCTACCCCATTGTGGCTTGTTGATGGCCAATTAACAAAAACACTACGGAAAACCTGTGGTTTGCAGTGAGGCTGCCTTCTATAGCTATAGATAATCTCCTTGAATGTCAAGTCTAAGTGAGAAATCTGAGTACAAAAATATTAAAAAAAAACAGTTAGTTTAATCAACGATATTAGAAAGTACAATTCTTAGCCAACTGTACCTTAGCAACACCATAGAAGCAGCAAAGGATGATCTGGTCTATGTGCCGATTGAATAAAAGATGAGTTCTCTGGCTAAGGATTTGCTGGATGAGACAGTAAACACGCTCCTGAGCTTCATGAGGGAGCTGTAATCTGTCACACAAGCTTCGGATTCTAATAGCAGCCAACTTTATTATCTGCAATCACAATGAAGTCAAATACGTTAGATACAATCACGAACAAAAAACCAATATTATGAAGGAATAACAAAGAAAAATTACCTTACTGAAAAAGACATTAATCCCTATTTCTGCACATGTTTCCCCTCCCCCTGCAGGGTTGGGACGAGTTGGACTGTATAAAAAGGCAAAAATTCAGAAGAAATTATGTAGTATGTTTTCAATCATGTGAAACTAAGATCACAGGTGACATGAAATCAGAAAAGAAGCTCTACCTCGCAAAAGCAGATTGAAGTGGTGGTAGTTTTGACTTAGGACTCTTGACGGCCAGCCACTGTTCTTTGAGTGGAGATGTAAAGGAGCTACGGTCTACCAACACATTTTTAGATTCAACACATTGCCTCTTAGGAGATGGAAAATCAGCAATTCGTTCTGCAGTACAGACATCTCATTTAAGAAGGAAAACATGAAGTTTTCTGAATTTGGAACACAACAATTTGATTTAGTAACAAACAAATGTCGACAAACTTTTGATAACTATAGTAGGAAGTAATAAAGCATGATTGAAAAGCCATACTACGTGTGACGTCTTTTGCTTATGCACAAAAGATTTTCGTGATCTAAAATGAAAACCACCCATAGAACCCGGTAGGGATGATAGTGAATAAAGATTCATAAAACTAAAAAACATTGTTTTTATAAGGCAATCCTAGATAAGCAACATTTACAACTTAAGGATGATGGTGAATGAACTTCAAAATGATGAACAAAAAATGTTTTAAGGTAATCAAACGTATGTGATTTAGATAAAGAACAAGAATGAAGACCACTGGCAACTGCATCAGCAGATCCTTAGTGGAGTAGGTTAATGCAATAGTAATTTTCACAGATGTTAACGTAAGATACAGAAGTAAGAACATCAACATTTATTAAATTTCTTTTCTCAGGAATGCATAGCTAACAAGGAAAGCCAACGTAGAATGAAAAAGTCAATACTGTGGTTATGGAAACTAAAAACTGGCGAAAGCCAGTGGATTTCATGCATCTCCAACTATTAAAGTTTGAATTGGTAAATCAAAACATGACAGTAGTCCAATTAAGATTCCAAGAAGCAATTCAAAGCTACTCGTTTTTGGAAAAAATTTGCAATATTACAAAATTCTTTAGGCTTGCCCACAAGACGTCCTTGTCACTGCACATTGAGTTGAAAAATCAATACAAAACATTCAATCAAACACCTTAAAGCACTTCCAAAACAAAGACTGAAATAAAAGAATAACATATCAACCATTTTGGGTTTTAAAACTGAAGAAAGAATAAGACAACAATACACAATTTTCATGGAGCATGAGCAAATTGCTAATTTACATGAAAATCAAATCAGCATTCACATAAAAAGAAAAAAAAGAGCTAGAGGTAAACTTATACCCAAAAACTTTTCCTGCTTCTGGAAAGGGGGAGGCGGCAAGCCTCCAGTAGCACTACAATTTACTGCAATAGCATCGAGTGATAACATTGGATCTGCTAGTAATCCTAATCGATTAATTTCAGTAGAAAGTGATGGACTCGCCACAATTAAGGAGTTGTACATTGATGATCCTTTTTCCCAGGCCATGCTTTCGAGGAGCCGCTCTTCTAAAGAGTTCAAATGTCTTTTCAACTCCCTTGGAAGAGTTTCTTCATGTCTAACAAAACTCTCAATCACCTTACTCAAGTCATAAGCAGTAATACCAGTCCTCTCCAAGACAGCAGGAAACATCATTGTCACCGTTTTATGAGTGGCGAGAACCAGTTCAGCTGAGCAAGCAAGCATGCATCGATGGAAGCGCTCATTATTTAACAGAGAAGTAAGATTGTTGCCATTCAGTTTTTGTGACTCTGCTCTACAAATTGCCTCCAAAACACGGTAGTATAGTTTTAACGCCTCTGTTTTTCTCTGCCCAGCCCATATGCTATCCATCAGTCTAGCACCCGGCAGATTTCCCTGAACACATCGTTCCAAAGTACAAACTGGAAATATTGCCCCTAATATAATGTTGGCCCTGCTCATGACATCATTAATGATGTCCTCACATAAAGAGAGAAACCCAAGCAGCTCTGCTGTAGGCTTTGAAGGAAGTGGAGAGATGATATTTCTTAGCCACTTTGCAGTTGTCATGGCGGTACTAACTGGTGTGCTGATCACCATCTTGGAATTATCCAGATAATTGCCATTGATAGGTGATATTGGAGAACGTGGACATGTCGGACTAGTAATTGTCTTTGCTGGTGACGATATTACATCAATCTTGTTCTGCATAAATCAATGAAGAGACATAAAAGTTTGTTCAAGGATTCAGGTAGCACATGCAACCTTGTTCATAACTCAAATTATAGCATTTAGTCAGCACAAAATCAAGTTGTCTTGTTTGTGACTGAAAATCAACTCTCCAATAGACAATTGATTGAACTAAGTATAAATTTAGATTTTTTTTTTTAAAACAAAAATTTAGAATATTTTCAATGTGCACATAAGTTAATCAATTAATACAAGTGTGGTGCATAAAAAGAAATTAAGGTAAAAAACTATTAGATATACATGACTGTAATAACTTCTGTAGAAACGTAAGAAATGTATAATGCAAACTTCATTCAGGATATAAGGTACTTAGATCAACTCATAATCAAATAAATTTTAATCATCCTGAACCAAACTCGATTATTATCAAAAACTTTGATATTCTCTTCACAAAAAAAAAAACTTTGATATTCAATTGGCCACAAACTTGCCTGCAGTTGATGCAATGCTAACCCTATTGACACATTCAGAAAATAAGAATCTCATGTTTGTGACAATGCACCAACCACATACCTTCCGGCTACATAAGTTAATGGTACCTCCAGATAAGCTACCAGTTCCAAGTACACTGTCATCATCACTAATGAATATCCGCTCATCAAATTCACCTTTCGTACTGACTACAACATCGTAATCTTTCTCCAAAGCTAGAAGACTTGATTCCAATGACTCGTCCTCCAAAAGGCCATCAAAGTATGTCAAACCATCTAAAGAGGATCAACAAAACCGGACAAGACATTGAGTTGCACATGGCAGACATAAAGTGTTAAATGAAAACAAATAATGACTGAACCTTTCACAAAGTGATCAACATTTCCTCTTGCAAGTTCTGAAGCTGGACAAGGCTTTTTGTTTAAAATGTCTGCAATTAACTTGTTGGTTCTTTCCATTGACAGCTTCAGCTCATCTTCTGAGGTGTGATAAATGTCACACAAAGAAGCAAGAAGGTCAATGCCTTTGTCAGATTTCCTAGCTGCAAATTCGAAATTAAAAAAAAAGAAATAAAATAGTCAAGAAAAACATTGCAATCGCAAGAACCTATCTCCAAAAAAATTATACGGAAACAGGAAATCTGAATTTTTTTTTAAAAAAGACATGAAACATGCAGTAAACAGTAAGGATAATTTAAATACCAAAAAGCCTTGAGTCTTTAATATCAAAATTCCTAAATTTGGTCGGAACATGGAGAATGAGTATGGCCTGTAACAAATACAAAGGCTTCAGCAAGGAGATCAATCAATACATCAAGAATACCGTATAAATCAATGAGCTATGATAAAAGGCATACCAATATGGAAACAAGGCCATTCGTACAGGTCACAAGATCTTTATAACGACTGAATGCATGGACACGTAGGGCCAAGAATAACAGCCATCCAAATCGATGATAGTCTGAAATGTATCCACTGTTACTGGAACCTGAAGACTGATTGGATAGCAAGAAGAATTCTTGATAGGCTCGCCTGTAGTGCCTGAGGTGCATATCACAGTTAGTGGTCAATTGACACCAATGAATGGTGTGCTAGATGCAGCATCAAGTGTATAATCTTGTAGGCATACCACATGCATGGATGTATGAAAAAAGATCTCAATATAATCCAAATTTAATATTAAAAATTCAAATATCATGTTGTGAGTACTGCCATGGTAGTTCAATATGACAAGATTAACCATTAAACATTTTAACATGAAAAACAACCAAACGATACAAAGACTGATTTTCTACTATTATTGCTTAGCTTGCCTTGCATCCTAACTATTGATATTTTCCCCTATGGCATTGAATGTCAATAATTTTCTATGAGAAACTACTGAATTCAATTACATGTTTGAGGTCTATCACATATAGGTACTCTGACTGGATTAGCTATCTATTTCTATGTTTCATCATAAACTTAATTGGTTACTTCCAATCACATAAATATAGGAACACATAGGAACTTAGGCTCTGTTTGGTAATAAGCAAAAAAAGAAGATGTAGTTGAAATTTTTAGCCATTTTTGAAAAATGTGTATGATGTGAAATAAAGTAAGTTGGTTATATTAAAAATTGTGTATGATGTGAAATAAAGTTGATTAATTTATTGAGAATTGTGTTGGATGTGAAATAAAGTGATTGTTTAATGTTGGAATTTGTGTGAGATGAAATATAAAATAATTTTTTTAAGTTTTTTTAAAATAAATTTAAGATTTTGATGATGGGTAATTTTAGCCATACTTTTTTGGCCATTGCCAAACAGAGCCTTAGTTGCCAAAAACAAGGGTTTCACCAATTGAACTAAGGTGAAACATATAAACCAAAAATAACCCCTCAAGAAAATTGGACTAAGGTTACACATAAACCATGTAGGATAGAACTAACTGGATTTACAAACCTCCAACTGCAAAGACCATATAGGTTAGTATAACAAGGGAATGCTATGCAGTTGAGAGTAATTTTTATCAAGTACGCTAAGCATATTCAAAAGAAAAATCGTCCAACACAAAAACATAACTGAACAAAGAAAATAAGTTGGAGAGAGCAGAATAAAATGATTTACCTGCTTAGAGCACTCAAGTGTACAAAATTCACTTGCAACTCCTTCAACTAGCCAAAGTATAGGCAAGAATTAGTAAGGAAAAGCAGTATACGCAAGTAAAAAATTGAAACTTTGCATGTGGAAACCCAAAACATCACCTACCCCAAGTCTCTTCTCCCAATCCGAACCATATAGTCCGCTAAGAATAAAACCAGCCTTAAGAGAGAACTGAGGCACCTCCTTAAAAAACTCCACGATACTACACACACAAAAAAGGGATAACATCATATCGTTTAAGTAAGCAAAAAGATCATGCTGGCTGGGAAGGACTTACTTCAATTTACAAGCCCTCAAAATCTGGCACAGTGACACGCCATCCTCAACCTTTTCTCTTTTTCCGTGACCAAGTCTCACAACACAATACAGGACAAACGCTGACCAATACCTCTCAGCCTCATCAGGCTAAAGTAGAAAACATGTTTAAAAAAGCTTCAAAGTGATTTCCAAAGAACTACAAAGTAAAGAAATTAAAAGAAACCCATTTAGTACCGATCCGCTTCCAACTGCAGTAATGTTAGCCAACAGAATATGCTTGCTTTCTCTAAGTAAAACCATCGCCTGTCTTGTTAGGCTCTCGTCCAGCGCGAGACCAGTCTGCCACAGTACCTCGCGCGTTTCAGGATCAAAACGTTCAGAAAGAACTAAAATAAGACCAAATAAAAGGAAACAATGGACAAACCTTACAAAGACCAGCAAATCGAGCCTCCATTGCACCCCCATAATCCGAACACGAAGAAACCGACGGCTTAACGTCTTCCATACCCTCGACACCAGGTCTCACCGACTCAAACCCTAACGGATCCACCTAATTGACCCCCCCTCGGAAATTCAAACCTCGAGAGAACAAAGAAACTAGCGGTAAATGAACGGCAAGCAAATAGCCTCTGGCCGATTCTCCCACCGGCAGCGAGATCCTCCAAATCTAAGAACGTTCAAGAGCCGGAATCTCCCTGAATCACCGTCACGCCTGCGCCGGAGAGGAGCTTAACTGGGCTAGGGTTTTGCTGAGCTCACGCAGCCCCTCTCTCTCTCTCTTCTCTCTTCTCACTTCTCTCTTCCTCTTTTCCCTCGCCTTTTCTGGTCGCCCTCGAATTATACGCCGGAGGAGGTCCCGGGCTTTTGGGCGGGAAGGAGAGGACATGTAGGCATGGGTGGCATGATGGATATATATGGCATGGCCATACATGAGGACCACGCATTCATTATATGACCAATAATTAAATAACACGTGGACCATAATTATATATAGGTCCAATTAACTGATGATATTATATGAAACATGGTTTTAAATTTTCAATAATAAACAATAGGGTAAATTACATCTACATACATGACGGATGTTGCAAAATTGATCTTGTCTTTTAAAAACATTAATTTTTGATCCATAAGATTTCAAAAAGCTTTACCTTTTAATTCTACTAATAATAACAAACCAAAGTCGTACATATTTTAACTTTTTATCAATATGCCTTCAAATTATTCTAAGCCATTAAAATTTTAAGTTTATGAAATATTAGTTTAAATGTTAATATTTTTATTTTAAAATTTTAAGTTTTTAAAAGATGAGAGCAAAAAAATTAAAAGAAGTTTAATTTTATTTTTTTGATAAATTTTTGTATTTTTATATTTAAATTTTAAATTTTTAAGAAATTATAAAATAACATAATATAATAATTCTTTAAAATAAATAATTAATTAAGACTAAAAAAATCAAACTCCACTTTATTTTGCCTAAAAAACTACCTCAAAAGCCCGAATGTAATTTACTCAAAAAAATAATTTACATCATGCATAAAATATAATATAAAAGCTAATTTCATATAAATTTTTGTTATATTTTAAAATACACAAGATGAAACTAATTTAGCTATTAAAAAAAAAAAAACAGGAACAATTAGAATGGTCTGTTGGCCCAATTCTAGGTCAAGTTAACTAGTGAATATTTTTTTTTTTGGCTTGATCTACCTGTTCTACATATTTTAATCAAAAGTAGATTAAAATTATTTTAAAAAATTTTTTCTAAAACAGTAAATAAAATCATATTTATTATTTCATTTTTCATTCATACTTTCTTTGTAAAAATTTCTATTAAGTAGACATATTGTAAATGAAATCAAATTTACTCCAAATTTTCATGTTTAGATCATTATAATGTGATATAATAGAACCTACAAGTAATTATATTTCTGAGTTCAACGAAAAATGTGACCGTAACTAAAAGCATTCGAGTTCTAATTAATCAAACAAAATTTCAAAAACTTCACAAAAAAGTTATAGAGAATGACATCTAGGATGAGATCTTAACCAATATAGATTTGCGCACTAAGATGATTCAAATGGTATAGCAACCGTTCTTTGAAGTTAGGCGGAGCGTCAAGCTATGTGAGATTTAGGAGGCGATCGACCACTTTTGTTGAGGTATTGGTTCGTCCTTGAGATGGATTGTAACTTGGGATAACTAGGGGTGAGAGTTTAGCTCAAAGATTGAAAAATTGCTCTATTTTTAACTCAAAACGAAATTTCACGGGCCAATTTTTTGGCGCGAGGATTTTTTTCGAGCCGATTGCAAGTCAGTAGTGGAGCAAATCGAGCAAGCTTGGATCAAATCGATTTAAACAAAAAATCATATTATGTAAATACTAAATATAATAATTAATTTTCATACAAATAAAATGAATTGCATGGCCTAGTAAAAGAGTGGCTTGAGTTCTTTTGGGAGATTAAAGGGTTCAAATCCCCCTTGCTTCATAACTCAGAAATAATATACATATATCAAATAATTTCACCGACTTCTTAAAAAAATTATTTTTTTTTTTAAAAACTAGCGTCATTTAGTCCCACATTGAGATTTTGAAGAGACGAGGAAGAAGCAAAACTGATAATAATGAAAGGTAGCATTATCAAATTAAATTATAACTTTAATAAAAAAAAAGAATGGGCTAGCTCGAAATAGAGTCGAATCAAAATGATTCGAGCCACGACCGTTTTTGAGCCAGTGGTTTTTTTTTCGATTTGAGCTCAAGTTGACCTTGGCTCAACTCAAACACGGAAAAGTCGGATCATTCTCACAAACAGATTTGAATTCCTATAAGTTCACTCATGTGGTACGTCAACATACCAACCTTCAACCTTTCTCACGGAGACCTTCGACAGTCATGTGGGGCTTTGCAGTCCATGCCACAAATCTCCGAAAAGCACTTATTGATCTACTTCTGCAAAGAGAAAAAAACATCAATTTAGGCTAGTCCATGCTACTATTCCTTAAAATGTGAAAAACATAATCCAATTATGTTGCAATTAGAGTAAGAAAGATCTTATTTGATGCGAGAATCAAAATAAAGACCAAAATAATAATAATAAATAAATAAATAAATTTTTATTACATTTTATATAAATTTTAATATAAAAAATATTATTTTATTTTACCTATTTAATTATTTTCAATAAAACAATTAACTTTATTTTACATCCTAAATCAAAATACTTGAATCACATATTTTGATCTAAGATGTGAAATAAAATTGATAATTTTATTTAAAATAATTGAGCATGTGAAATAAAATATTTTTTTTATATTAAAATTTATGTAGAATGCAATAAAAATTTATTTATTTATCATTATTAGTATTATTTAAACTAGTACTATTTTGGTATTGAATTTGATCTCTGCGCCAAACATGGCCAAAAAATCATGAAAAACAAAGTGCTTCATTTTCATCATACACAACAATAATAGTTCTAGTTTCAAACTGGTTGAGCTCGGCTCTTCAACATCCAATCCAGCCAGCTTAATGTAAAGGAACGCACTCCTTAATACATACTGATGGTATCTATCAACATTTTTTGTTATAGTGTCTGTTATGGAACCACTTAAATGAGTAAAGGGTAGGCCATAAATAGCTTAAAGGAAAAAAAAAAAAGTTTAGACAAGGTAGATTTACCTCCGCTTGTTGCATTGAACGTAATTGATAGATGAAATAAGATTCATATAGCTGATCCCAAGTCGTGATAGTTGATGCGATTATGAATTGTCTGGTAAACGATCAGTGAATCTTTCATACAGGGCATTAAGCAAACTCAGCTGTCTGCCGAGTTCCAGTTGATACCACTCAGAAGGTCATGTATAATTTCAGCTTGATAACACATTTTATCTGCAGATAAGAATTCATGGACAACACCATTCACTTCTATGAATGAACAGCCAGGTTGCTTCTGGATGCTCCAATCATTCATCCTCCTCCTCACCCAGTGCACATCAGTCCACCTTGATGCCGCAGCATAAGCGTTAGAAAGCATAACATGACCACCACACTTCTTCGGCTCTAACTCGAGAATTCGTTTGGCAGCAGATTCTGCCATCTCAATGTTCTCATTAGCCCTACATCCAAAAAGCAGCGATCTCCAAATGATCACATCGGGTTTGATCGGCATGCCTTCGATAAACTTTTCAGCTTCTAACAATAGGTTTGCGCGGCCCAAAAGATCAACCATGCAACCATAGTGCTCTATTCTAGGCAAGAGCTCGTACACTGTCTGCATTCGATCAAAGTAGTATTTTCCTTCTTCGACCAATCCGCCATGGCTACAAGCTGATAAGACTGCAAGAAAAGTAATTTCATTTGGAACAATCTTGCAACTTGCCTCCATTTCTAAGAACAGTTCTATTGCACCCAATGAGTTCCCATGCATGGCAAGGCCGGATATCATTGCAGTCCATGAGAATACATCAGGATTCACCAGCTCGTGAAATATGACCAAAGCTCTCGAGATATCGCCGCATTTCGAGTACATATCAATCAAAGCATTCTTCACCAATAAGCTAAGTCCCATGCCGTTAACATCACAGTAAGCATGGATATACTTACCTTGATCCAAAGCACCCAGCCGCGCACACGAAGACAAAACAGAAGCTATTGCAGCATCATCGGATTTCACATGTGAAGCTTGCATTTCCCTGAATAGATCCATGGCTTCCCGGAATCGATTTGAGTGTGCATAGCCAGAAATCATAGCAGTCCAACAAACAGCATTTCTATCAGGCATTTTGTCAAACAGCTTCCACGCATAATCCAGAGCCCCGCCCTTGGCATACATACTGATCAAAGAAGCACCCAGATAGACATTGGCATCAAATCCCCTTCTAACTATCAAAGAATGGATCCTCCTCCCCATATCCAAATTTCCAGTTTTCGCACAAGCCACCAGAACGCCGATTGGCGTAACTGCATCCATCTCGATCGAGCTCTCGACCATCTTCCCGAAAACCCAAAAGGTTTCTGCATAGAGTTCAGTCTGGACGTACCCGGTGACCAAGCTATTCCAAGAAACTACATCGCGGGCAGAGAAAGGCGACAGATCAAAGACCTTCCTTGCCGAACTGGGAAAACCGCAAGAGAAGTAGAAATGAATCAGAGAATTCAATACGAAGGTATCGTAATCCAACCCTAATTTAGCGATCAGGGAATGCAGCTCCGCCCCAGCACTGTGGTTCGAGAGGCGCGAAATTACCTTTAGAGCGGAGGTGAAGGTGTAGCCATCCATGGCGAGGCCCTGAGAACGCATGACGACGAAGAGATTGAGAGCGAGAGAGGGAGAAGGCCCGCCAGCGAGGGAATGGAGAAGGGAGTTCCAGATATGCAGATTTTGGTTGTGGAACTGGAGGTCGGAAGTGGCGGCGCGGCAGAGGAGCTGGCGGAGGTGGTCGTTCGTGGAGATCTTGCCGGCGAGGGTGAGAAGCCACTGGGGGCCGGACTTTGGGTTTGGGATGGAGGAGAAGGATCGTCGGAGGAGGGTTTGCGGTTTAGGGACAGACAGGGAAAACGATGGGAACATCGGGAAGAAACGGAGGTAAGAGAAGAATTGGAAAGGCTATTTATTTTTTATTATTTTGTATAAATTATTTTAAAATCAAAATATTTAATTGAATAAAAAATAGTTTTTTTTTTTCAAATTATTCTATAGGCTAATAATTACTTAAGTCATATCTATATTTTTTTTCTCTTCATATAACCCGTAATGTATAAATATTTGTTATTATTATATACTTTAAACATATAAATATAAACTACTCTTCCTTAAATTAAAGTAAATCTAATTTTTTATTTTATTATAAAAGAAGAAAAATTAGTCATTTATTAATATAAAATAGTACAATTTATAATTATATATTTAAAATATAGAATAACATATATAATTATTTAACTTTATTTGTTAAATAAGTCAAAAAATTATTTTTTAAAAAGATAATTATATATAAGAGCAAGATAAAAAATATAGAGTAAATACTAAAATGATATGTAAATAAATGTCACCAATCAAAATTTATTTAAATTATAGTTGGTATTTTATATTATAGCTGGTACATAAAATATGAATATTTCCTTCATTTTTTTATTAAATGATGTTTGCTTTAATATTATTTAGAAATTTATATTATATAAATATTAATATAATCTTGTTATTTATATTTATTTCTACATTATTATTATATTAAAAGACAAATAAAAGTTAACCTGCCTCTTTTCTCTCTAATCCAATATAAAGTAACATGAATATTATTTTAGAGAATCTTATAAATTTTATAATTATTTAAATATATCAACAAAATAAATAATTAAAATTTTCAAATAAAATGATATAATATCACCATCGGTGATTGGATACCCAAAAACAAAACAAATCTCATTTTTTAATGAATTTTAAATTATAATAAATAATCAGTATCCAAGAGTTTCGCATACTTATGATACTTTTATGGATTTATAATTTTTTAAAATTTTTTAATTAATCCCTATTTTAAAAAATTTGCGATAATTAATTTTTTTATAAATTATGATTTTTATATAAAAATTCAAAAAGATAATTTTTATTAGTATCAAAAAATAATTTTTTAAAAAATTTTAATTTTACCTTTTTATCTGCCACTCTCTCTCTTTACGGAGCTAAAAGAAGGGGTGACAAGATAACAACAGTAAGACCGTGACAGTGAAGAGTGAAAGAGTAATAAAAAAAATATGCAATGAAATATTTTACAAATTTTAAAAAAATATTAAAAGTAAATTAAAAATACATTAATAATAATAAACAAACATATTATTCGTAATATTATATAAATTATAAAGACTTATCAAAAAAACCTTTAAAAGTTATAAATCAAAATACAATTAAAAATTAACTATAAAATTTTTTTCATTAATGAACCCTAGGGCTGTTATCGATCGGATTTCGAGCCGAGCCAATATCGGCTCGAAATCGGATTGATCACATTTCGATCGACTTGAAATCGACTCGAGCTCAATTGAGTTCGACTTCGAGCCGGCTCGAGTCGATTCCAATCGACTTCAATCCGATTTCGATTCATTTTCGAGCCGGCTCGAAAAATGAATCAAATCCCAATTTTTTTTTGAGCCAATCTCGAGCCGGGTAAGCTCAACTCGATCCGGCTCGAGATTCACTCAGTTTATAATATATATACATATATATATATTATATAACATATATACATATATATTACATAATATATATATATATTATATTTAATATATATTATATATATATATATATTATAATATAAAATGTATTTTAATTCGAGCCGATTTCGAGCTAGATCGAGCCGAGCCTATCCCGGCTCAAAATCGGCTCAAATTTATTATCGAGCCAAACTTTTAGCTCGTTAATCGGCTCATTTAAATCGACTCGATTTCAATTCGATTTAAAATCATTTTAATTTATGTTCGATTTTCGATCGATATTAACACTCTTAATGAACCCTGCTTTTAATTTATCGTGATGTAATAATTTAATTCATATTTTTAAGTTAATATTTCACAAATCATGATTCTAAACAAAATTTTCCCACATGTTTGTCCAATCATAACATAAAACTTTAAATTATTAAATTATTTAATAAATTAGCACTTAATCTACTGAATAATTCATAAATTAAAGTTCTAAATTATTATTGATCAATTATACATAGCATTTTTTAATATAGGCATGCTTCACAAATCACAGCAAATATAAGAATTAAATTTTATATTAAATTGAAGAATATGGATACAGCTGATTTTTAGGAACTTTTTTTTTAAACCGGAACATTTTCTTATTAGCTAAAAAAAACTACAAATATATGAATTGGTCTCAAAATTCGAGTAAACTAAAGAAGGGAATTTCTTTAGAGCAGATCGACGTAGTTAAGTGTATAAAAATGAGTAAAGATAGCAGATTCGTAGTTCAACTCGAATAAGACCCAATCCAGCAGTTCAACTCGAGCCTGACTGGATTAATAACTAGCACAAAACCTGCGAGCTAAACCAAAAAAAAAAAAAAAGAAACTCCGAAGAAAATCCTATCAACAAAGTAAACAGTGAATTGGTTCCCGGGGACCAACTCGATGTCTCGATGATGATAATATGCAATCCAAATCAGACACTCAAAGGAACCGAAGATGTGATTCAAACCACGTCTTAAAACGGATATCCGGGTTGGTGCAAGCTCGAATCACCGGGGCAGAACTTCTTGATTGAGATTCGAACCAAAATGCTGAGCCCAGAAAAATATCTGCAAAGAGAAATTTAAGCACTTCAATCTTCTAAAAGGCCAGTCGGCAAAATTAGCAGCTTCTATGGACTAATGCGTATCGGGCTTTTCTCTAACGGCGAAGCCGTGTTCCATGCCAAGCTCAGCAGCCAGTGCCTCAACATCAGGCGTTATCTCCCAGCTTCCTTTAAGATCTCCGGAACTCGAATGAGGCTGGAAATTGCGCCACTCTGATCCTCTGACACTGTCGATCTGGCACTGAATGTCTTCAAGCTCCTCCTCTGCCACAGCCTGACGCTTTGTGCCGCCACCCATCTCCAAATCGACACTCATCTTACGGGCATCAGGGCTCAAAGCCGTAGGACCCATGGAATGGGATGACGTGAAGAGTGCAGACTCCTCCTTTACATCGGCACGGAAGTTGTTCTTCGAACTTGGGATCCTTGAGAAGAAGATTTCACTTACATTCTGGGTGCATCCAAGGTTGTATGGATTTGTCTTCTTATCGTAGCGGTATCGGAAGTTCTCATAGGTAGTCTGCACAACCAATAAAGCCAAGAGATTAGGTTTACCTGTAAACTAGCATTGTTTTGTGAAACGGGTTTACCACACCAGCCCAATAGAACCAATTTTACGCAGTTAGTATAAATGACATAAGTTCGACACACCAAAAATTTTAGGCAGTTTAGATCAGCTCAGAGAGGGTAGTTGTAGGCATAGATGAGGGGGTTTTCTAGGGTGAAGAGGTGGGAGAGAGATGGTGCAGATCACACTGGCAACATTGTTGACCTAGTCAGTGCAGGTAATGAAGTGGAAAAAAAGCAGCAGTGTGCAAAGAGAAAAAGAACCTAAAATGCTACATTGCGTAAAGAATAAGACTTTATGGTAAGCTTTTAATTTTCTGGACCTCTTTGTAATGATGGAATTAACAATAGGGACCTTACAGAAATTTACTCTAATTTTTCAATAAATTTCAATGACATTTAAAGCTTAAGGGGTCAGATCAAACTACATTGACAAGATTCCAAACCCTTGATATTGCCATGTAGATATGAATTTGATTCCAATATGAGGGTCTAATTAAACACATTTTTCTTCCAATTTCCTACAAGAGAGGGAGAGATATTACCTGATTAGTGCAAATTAGGTAAAGGTGAAACGCTGTCAACCCTCCAACGAACCAAACTGCTATGAATGTATAGATGATAAGAATGCCTGAAATTGGTGATTTCAAGAAGCCCCTCCAAATGTTGCATTCGTGTGAAACCATTATCTTCTTCAAGTTGACCCAGCAAAATGCAAAGACGTACAGACAAAGGATGGTTGTGGACGATACAAACATGAAGAAGAATCGGTAGTTCCTCTGTATCAAAAAATGGATATTAAATTTAAGAAGAAAATCAAAAGTTGAAGCAATTATTACATTTAAGATAATAACTCTATTTTCTTTTTATGTTTTCACAGTCTGATAGTGCAAATATAAAGTTGTTTAACGATATAAGCATATGAAAATGAGTTTGCATCCTGGTTTATGACTGTGAAAGTAGTGGCCAAAGAACTGGCATTTCCCACAGATAAAACACCTCAAAGTTATTAGAACACATCATAGACTTCTTAGTTTAAACAAGAAGAAGAAGAATAAGCCTTAATATCAAACTACTAGATGAGCGTTGACATATATTCTTCATTCAGCTATAGTTAAAACAATGATACTTGTAAGTGCAAGTAAAGATAACATATTGCAAAATGTATACGAGAGAAATGCTTGATATACTGCCACTAAAATTCATTCATCTTTCCAAGAGCAATCAATGGTTCTAGCCCGTTTAACCCCTGTGAATTGGTAAATGCTTGAATTTCCCCTTAATAACAAGTGACAAGTTCCACCCAAGCCAACAATGATACTTGTAAGTGCAAGTAAAGATAAGCTATTGCAAAATGTATACGAGAGAAATGCATGATATACTGCCACTAAAATTCATTCATCTTTCCAAGCCAAAAAGCAAAAAAAATGCAGGTGCCCATGATCACATTTTTGAAAAAAAAAATAGCATCTTTCAGATAAATTATCAAGTTATATAATAAGAAAGCAATTTATCAAATAAAATCTAACCTTGCCAATGCATTGGCCAACCCACGGGCAGTGATGATCGAAACGCTCGACGCAATTATTGCAGATAGAGCAATGGGAGCACCGCGGGGGGCGATAAAGCATGCAAGTATGACAGTACTTGACCTTGATTGCAACATTATTGATGACAACATCCTTGGTAGGTGGCAATGTTGCTGGGCAATTGTTGTTTCCACCGGAAACATTGGAGGTTCCAGTTTCATCTTCTGGCTCTGGAGGGTGTGCATTGCGAGGGATAATGCCTGGATCCTGGCCAGAAGTGAGAAGCAGAAGAAAAATGACCTGCACTTTCCATGAAAAAGAGAAGTTAACTAGCATATAGAATTTGGAGCAGTGTATAAAAAGTCTCTACAAGCATAAACAACAAACAATAGGAGATTGTTCTCATGGTTTAATCTTCGACAGAAGATATGACCGACAATTAACATTTCTCAGAATAAATGCTCGTGCATATACATGCCACACAAAACTTTAAATATTACACCCTTGTTGAAATACATGCCACCTCATAATATAAATTTTATGAACAGGGTGATATGTAGGTAATATTCAAAGTTTTTCGTAACAAGTAGGTAATTGTCCCTTTACATTAATGCCGTTTTGTTCAACTGCCAGCATTGCAGACAAAGCGATTGTTTCAACATGAAGAAGTTAAAGTGTGTATGAATGTTTAGTGTACCTAATGTGTACGATGTTAGCATAGTCTATGTTGCCACAACTACATGGCAATTATGTTCAAAGCTACAAACCCGCTTGATAATTACTTGAATTTTAATCGATTCAATATAGAAATGATTTTCTTGTGACTTGAAGTTGTGGATTCAAGTTGAAATTAACCTAATACATGTGTAAGCATATGTATTTAGGCTTTGAAAATATAAATAAGGTAATTAATGTGTATACATACATCACAACAACTGTATATAAAATAGATTGAACACATAACACATATCAACTCGAAGATCAACTTGAAAACATGGATCTCCAGTAGAGGCTAACTCTACATGATTTCTACATGCAATTTCCCTTCTTTCCCCTCGGTACTACTCCGGTAGCTTCTTCCACCTTTCATATGGATCATCTTTACTGCTAAATTAGCTGAAGGAAGGATTCAATCAACAATGAGAAAGTAGTATCTTTGTTTAAATAATCTCTTCAAAAACTAAACCAGTTCAGTACATTTATTGCACATGAAGGATTACCATATTGCTGGGGCAACTTCAAAATGTATGGCGCAACACTTCCTCATGATTGCATAGAACGCCAGATGGTGAACATATGACACTAGACATCAGACTCCTTTGAAGATGAAAGTGTAAAAGATATTTTAAAAGCAAGTGCAAGTCTATAAAACTCCAAAGCTGAAAAAGGATGGAAAAAAAGTTTCATTTATCCCACTTTTTCTTGCTTCTTTTATGATGGTCGATGGCCTTTAAACTTCATGAAAAATCAACTCATCATTCCTATACTTTCTTAAAGGTGAAAGTGAACTAAGATACTAGTTTTCTCACAATGGCCTTGATGTATAATGGGAAGGAAAAAAGAAAGACGAAGAAGCAGACATATAGGAAGAAGAATGGGGGAGAAATTCAAATGAGTAAAACCATTTTCATCATTCATTCAAAGATTTAAAACTAAAGAATTCTATATAGAGATTGCACAGCACAAATGATAATGAAAAATAGGAAATCTTAATTCAATTAATAGAAGGAAAAAATTAGAGTTTGCACAGCACAAATGAGAACGAAAAATAGGAAATCCTAAATTCTAAAAATTAAATAAATTTTAGATTCTTCAATTATTCAATTTAAACTCAGCATCATGTCTATCAACTTTCCATCTCAAGGTTGCCACCATGAAATACCCACGCACCTTTAGTCCGTATAAACTACTCTTGTTCATACAAGAAAAAACACCACATAAAAATCCTCTTGCTCATACCTAAATATCACCATAGAGGACTTTGCTTGACAACTGAAAACATCATTAATGTCAACGCACATAAGTAAAATTCTCTCAAGCATTAGAGGTAGAAAAGGTACTAAATCATGTAGAAACAGACAATCTTTCCAGTAATACAAATACTTGCTGTAGGATCATAAATGAATACATGATGTAAAGTTGTAAGAAAAAAAAATACATAACCCAAGTATATTTTATTGCTTTTTCAAAACATTCAAAATCAAGCCTCTCTTGTGTAGAAGGGTGAGCAAAATATCCGAAACTCGATTCATAACTCGCTCGTATGTTACTCGATTCGAACTCGACTTTATTTCCTTATGACTCAAAGTTAGCTCGTTCAAAAAAATTTGATTAAACTAGTAATCAACTCGATATCTGTATAATTATATGTATGTAGGCATTTTAGATGTATTTTAAAATATTATATAATGTAAATATGTTATATAAAATATATATTGAAAAGATTTAAAGTATATATTAAAAAGATTAATGTATAAATAAATAAATAATATATATAAATTTAACTAAAAAACAAATATAAATTACATATTACATGCAAAAGGGATTTTCAAACCAAAAAATAATATTAAAAATTAAGCTCAATTCAAGTCGAAAATCGACTCAAAATTGATTAGATTTTAGTTAACTCGAAAGAAACTCAACTCAAAGTCAATCTTCAAATTTGAGTTAAGGTAAACTCGCTCAAACTTGACTCATTATCAGCCCTACACGTGTACTAGATTACAGTTTTAATGTGTAATATTATGCAAATTTTCCAATAGTCACTGGGTTGCACAGCTAATTTCATTCATATCTAAGAAAGCCAGCTCAACATACAGATTCATGGGAAGCCAACCGAATAACATCTGGCCAATAGAATAAACATGAAACCCAACTTGTAATTCCATGCAAAAGAATTACATACTAACATATCATCCAGCACCAATGTTAATCGATGCTGCAATATCAAATTTTATAACGATAAGAAGATAGCACCAATACTGAAAAAGCATAGAAGAAGTTAAAATATAAACATAAGATCAAGGGTTGAATAAGATAAAAGCTCACTTACATATGAGGCGAAGATTACAATTATAGAAAGAATCAGATGTCCGACCTGAGGATGAAATTCATCAATAAGCTGAGGTGAAACAAATACTGCGAACAAGATCACCGGAATGATTATCAAGCCCATTGTAAAAAATAGTGACCTCACATCTGGACCGAAAATAAGCCTCCCCCCAAGGAAGAACCTCTAATAGATAGAAAGATGATCAATTTTGTCAACAACATAGAACTCAGAACAACAGAAAGAGTAAAAGAGATTATATTCATGAATTCAAGAACAACTCCTACATAGAGAATGCATTTGATCGTAATCTAAATGTTTATGCCAAGCAGATAACAACGTATTTGCAGTCCAATAATACTTCTGAACAACTATTAAATCCCACAGGAAGAGAAAAAAAAAGAGCAACAATTAGAAAGAGAGACACATAATAATGTGCATGAAAAGTTATTAGCTATGCAACCAATCATTCAGGTTTAATGCTTCATTGTCGAGTCTCCCACAACTCAGATGTAGAAAATTCTGTGAATAGTTTGTGTGGCATGTAGCCAAGCAAAGAAAAGAAAATAACTTGCTACAAAACATTTTTTTAGTGTTGCAACAATTTAAAAAGCATCAAATAAAAAATTATTTGAAAACTGAGAATAAATACCCAAGACCATAGTTTTTTGAGGAAAGGGTCAATCGTAAACATCAAAAAAAGGCCGTTGCAACCAGTGGAAATTATGGGCTTTTAACAACTTGGATCCTAACAAGTATCAGGTTGCATTCCGCATGAAGTTTTGGTAATTAGACACAAAGCATTTCACCAATACTGAGTTATCCAAATTACTTCACTAGAAAATAGGCAAGCAACATCTCTTCCTTTCATCACCTTTATTTCGAAATTCAGTACAGCTCGTAGCTAAGAGACACATGCTCCAAAGAATAAAAACAAGTAAACAGAACAAGTAACTGGAACAATAAGAGTAATCATGTCAGAGCAAAGTACAAGGCATTACGTTGCTTCCTTTCCAGACTTGATAGACCCTCTTCGTCGAATTATTAGATTCGATGATCCTCCTGTTCGAATCAGAGAGATGAGGAGGAGCTGCTGCGTACATCCTTTTCTGCATTCTGAGTCAGCTAAGATCCAGTCCGTAAACAACTCAAACGAACAACTTTACCATCATTGCCTCGTTACATAAAAAACCCTCAAAATTTATCAAAAACACATCCAACTGCCTCCTTCGCAGAAGTACAAGACAGCAACTCCAGACCTACCGTCTTGATCATCTTGTCACAGAAAAAACGATCAAACATTCTCAAAGCATATCCAAGAACATTCTTTGCAAAAGTTCAAGAAAAGGACTCCAGATCTACCGCCAATCCGCGGAAATCATCCAAGAACCGCGAAAACCAACGGCATTGCCGGATCAGAACCGGAACGAAGCGGATCTGAGAAAAGAGGGTTTAGAAAAACCTAGAACCGGCGCTGGATGCGGCGACAGAGCTTCACCGCGCGTGAATCTGATCGCCTCCAGTGCGCCACCGTCTGGAAAGAGTAAGAGCAGCAGCTTCGAGATCTCCGGCCAGCGGTTCGATCGGAAAATGGACGAAGGGATCGCCAGAGAAGGAGGGCTTTCGCGATTATATATGCGGGGCATGGAGGTTGACGAGCAGTGCACTCGAGACGGAGGAATCGCCATCTTATAAAATATAATAAATAATAAAAAATTTAATAATTCCCATTTTTTTGGAAAAAAGTTAATTTTTTTAAATAAGACAATTGGGATTTACTTAAGTCGAAATTACTATAAAAGAACAGATGTTTAGAGATAATGACGAACATGTCCCGGTGCGCATAAAAAAATAATGATTTTTTAAAATCCTAATTAATTAATTAACATTATTAAAAATAAATTAGCAAATGAAGCATGTTTGCAGTGGCAAGCAAGGTTTTCAGAATCGGACCGGACCGGCCGGTTCGACCGGTTCAACCGGGAACCGGCCCAAGGTCCGGTCTGGTTCAACATTAGAACCGAAATCAGGTAAAAATCAGATTGGATCAGGAAAAATCGGGTTGAACCGGTAAAAACCGGTCCAACCGCCAAATCGGACAAATCGGAATTATTATTTGAGCTTCTTATTTTATTTTTATACATTGATATTTGAGCATTAATATTTTAATATTGATGTTATATTTTGAATAATAATTATTTTATATAATGGATGTTTAGCTAATTTATTAATTTTTTTATCATAAATTTATTTCGAATTGTTATAAAAGAGGCAAAGTATTTTGAATGATAAATTGACAAGAAAAGCAATTGTATTTGTTTTATTTTATAATTTTTAATTTTTTATACATTTCTTGTAGTAGTAAATTTTTTAAATTAGTAGTACTATTTTTTTCAAAATATTTTTTTATAAAAATTAATCTCATATTTAGAAATTTTATATTTAATTATAATGTAATTATTAAGTCATCTGGTTGAACCAAAATTCAACCGGTTGAACCGATAAAATCATGAATCGGTCGATTGACCGGTTCGATCTTCGGTTCGGTTCTGAAAACCTTGGTGGCAAGTTATGGTCTGCAGGAGTCACCTGTGGCATACTGGCACATACAATTTTTAATATAAATTTTGTTTTAATTAAAATTTATTTAATTATATATGAAGAATTAAAATTATATCTTTTAAGTAATTAAATAAATTTTAATTTAAAAAATAATAAAAATTAGAAGTAACTTCTATTGAGCAAAAATCACCTATAGTATGGGTGATTTCTGCTGACCATAACATTGGCCTGTAGCCCTTACAAATATGCTGATTTTATTAATTTAATTTTAATTATATTTAATTTATTAATTAATTATTTTAAAACCGCGAAAGACCACTAAATTTAAGTCGCTTATTAGCAAGCGACTCTATTAATTATAAAAAATTTTAAGAATTGAAGACGTCGTTTATAACAAGACTCAAAGTCAAACATTCATAGATCAACTATAAAGCTTAAATGTTCTCAATGAAAATATTTCTAGACGTCACCATTTGGAGGAGGAATCATTTGATTTGAATATCAAAATTTAAACTGTTGTTGTGTGTAAGCCTATGACATAAGAGCCTTTATAATTGTGACGCCCGTGACCGAAGCTGGCAGGGAGTGATCGCCGGGTAATGTTCTAAGAGAAAGAAATTATTGAGGTAATGTGCGGCTCCTAGCAAGCTGCTAGGCCAAATAATGAGTGGTGAGAGAAGCACAAGAATGAACCGTCCCATATTAAAAAGGGAGGGAGATCCTGAGCTGTATAGGTAGATAACATGATCTTAAACAGTAGAGACGTCTTTTGGGATAAAAAAATAAGTAGTGAGAGTAGCTCTTGGAAAACTCAGTGGTGAGAGTAACTTTTGGAGCAAAAAATGAGTTATCCTAGAGTAACTCTTGGCAGGTTTTTAGGCCGAATAATGAGTAGTGAGAGCTTTTAGGCCGAATAATCAGTGGTGAGAGTAACTTTTGGAGCAAAAAATGAGTTATCCTAGAGTAGCTCTTGGCAGGCTTTTAGGCCGAATAATGAGTGGTGAGAGCTTTTAGGCCGAATAATGAGTGATGAGAGGAGTACATACATGAATGAATCATCCTACATTGAAAAAGCGATAGAAATCCTGAGCTGTATAAGTAGATAACGCAATCGACGATAGAGGTGGTAATGAGCTGGAGTTCACGGGAGGGGAAGGAGAAGGATGAACAAATTTATTATATTAACTCTAGCTAAGTGGAGGCGTTTAAAAATCTAAAGTCTCCATAACGGTAGAATTTAATTTAACAAAATTAAAAGCATATAAGATCTGTTAAATATATCGAAAATTTAAAAGTATTTGTGATATTGAGAAAAATTTGCGAAATATTTGTGAAATCGTCCCTCTTTTATGTATGGAAGACGAGGTCACAATTTTTATATTTGAATATAATCCGAAACACTAGTAAGGTTAACTTAATCAATTAATGGATAGAATCCAAAATTGCCACTCTACTTATAGGAAAACACTTGCAATTATTTTGTTTATATATGAAAGAACAATTGTCATTATTTATCTCATATGTCACAGTACAAAAATTAAGGGAAATTTCATCAAGATTCCTGAGTACACCTCCAATTTCATATAGGTTCAACAAAAAATCTTAGTGAGCCTCCAATCGAGGAAAATTATTGAGTTCGCATGCCTGCTAGTCACGGAGAGCGATGCAGGTGAGCGTGCCCCACTTTGCGTATAATATCTCAAACAACGTTAAGTTACCGAGCAGCCAAACAGATCATTTGGTTGCTCAATCGAATGATCTGGCTGGCTGATTGGACCATCTGGTTACTGACCAGACCATCCATTTGCTCTGACCAAACCGTCTGTTCGATCATTAGACAAGTAAGTATTAGGTAAACATTTGTCCAAAAAAATATCATAATTTGAAATTAAGTTAAGTAATTGGAGAAGATATAGTTATATGAAATACTTATTATTCCAAACGAATACTCACCTGATCTCAAGTTATAACTACTTTTTTTGGACAAATATCTACTTGATCTAGTAGCCAAAAAGACTGTCCGGTCAGAGCGAATGGGCAGTCAAGCTACCAGACCGTTCGGTCGGCCAACCGGACAGTCCGTTTGGCCACTCAACAACATAACGTTATTTACGGCGTTACGCGCAAAGCGGGGCCCACTCACCTGCATGGCTCTTCGCGATTGATGGACAGGCGCCTGAGCCTAATAATGTTTCCTATTTGAGATCTCCAGCTCGAATACTTCACTCTAAATGATCGGAAAAGAGAGATTATCGCAAATTAGACGATGAAGCTGTCAAATTCCATTTTCATCTGCTTCGTGACGTAGTTCAACATCCAATAAACTTCAATCGATTGGGGGTGGGACTTGTCATGAGCAATAAATTTATGTAGAGCTCCATTCACCTCAATCTCACTTTGCCCAGGAGCCTTTGTCACGCCCCTCTTATCCATTTCTTCTCTCATCTTCTTCGCATCCTCCCAACGGTGTGCAGTGGCAAAAACATTCGACAAACCAACATACCTTCCATCATGTTCAGGCTCCAAATTCACCAGTCTCTTCCCAACAATCTCACCAAGCTCCACTTTTCCATGAGTTAGACAAGCGCTGAGCAATGCACCGAGAACAGAAGCGCTTGGCTCCATTGGCATTCTCCTGACCAATTCATAAGCTTCCTCTACACAACCTGCTCTGCCCAAAACATCAACCATCGATGCGTAATGCTCTACATGTGGATTCATTCCCATCGTTTGAATCAGCTGAAAGAACTCCCAAGCTTCACGAACAAATCCTCCATGAGCGCAGGCACTCAACAGCTCCAAGAAGGTGATTTCATCAGGCTTTATGGGAATTGTAATCATCTCCCTGAACATTTCTACAGCTTCTCTCGCCTTCCCCAGCGTTGCTAGCCCTCCGATAACAGCATTCCATATCAAAACATCTGTTTTGGCCACAGGGAATGATCGAAAAACTTGGATGGATTCTTCTAATGATCCAGATTTGGCATACATGTCAATCAAGGAAGTCGAGATGGCAAGGTTCAGATTCAAGCCGTTGTCTTTAATGTACTGATGCATCTGCCTGCCACGATTGAGTATGCCCAAGTGCGCACAAGCACACAGCACGCTGATCATGGTGACCTCATTAGCTTTGGGCCCATGGGTTTGCATTCTTTCGAAAAGAGCAAGGGCTTCTCTGTATTCTCCTCCCTTCACATACCCGTCGATCATGGCGCTCCAGGAGACAACATCCCTCTCCAGCATTTCGTCGAACACCTTCCTAGCGCCATCCAAATCTCCACACTTCGAAAAACCATCCACCAGTGAGTTCCAAGAGACCATATTTGGGTGGGGAACTCCGTCGAACACCTTGCAGGCAGCAGCCATGGCGCCGCAGGAAGCGTACATATGGATCAGCGAGTTGAGGATGAAGAGATCGAGGTCGTACCCGTGCGTGAAGACCTGCCCATGGACGGCGCCGGCGAGACGAAGCGACGCGAGGCGCGCGCATGACTTGGCGACGAAGGGGAAGGTGAGGTGGTCCGGTTGCGCGCCCGCGCGCAGCATCTGGATGAAGAAGGAGACGGCGATATTGGGTTTTCTGCTCCGGGAGAAGCCGCGGATGAGGGTGTTCCACGCGAAGTTGGAGGGAGAAGAGATCGTGAGGAACAAGCGGCGGGAGTAATCGAGGTCGCCGGCTTCGGAGATGGCGGAGAAGAGAAGGAGTTTGGAGACGAGGAAGGTATCGCCAGCGAGGCCGAGAACGGTGAGCTGCGCCTGCATCTGCCTCAACTCCGCCATGGATTGGAAGCGCTCGATCATTGCGGGAAGCCGCGCGAGGTGAGAACCTGCCGGCATTGTGGGTTGAGGGGCCATTTCAAAATGAATCAATCAACGACTAATTCTAACTCACAAATTTCGTGGTCTTCTCCTTAAATGAACATTAAAAAAAAGGAACCTTAAATTTCGTGGTGCTTTTTTTTATTTTTATTTTTTTATTATTTTTTTAAAATTACTATTATACCCTTACCTCTCTCTCCATCTGATCCGCCAGCGGGACATCGCCGGCGACCGCGACGTTACACAGCCGCCAGATGGGGAGGAGAGAGAGGGAGAGTCTCTCTCTCCTCTCGATCTGACGGCCGCGCGCGGCCGCGCCAGGTCGAGGACTGCGCGCGGCCGAACAAAGCTGCCAGAGGCCGCGCGGGGTGGCGTAGCCGTCGGATCGGGAGGAGACCCTTCCTCTCTCTCCTCCAGATCCGGCGACCGCGCGCGGCCGCTGGCCGTGTCGCGGCCGTCGGATCGGGTGGTGAGAGAGAGGTAAGGGTATAATGATAATTTTAAAATTTTTTTAATAATAAAAAAATAAAAAAGATTCATATTATAATTTTTTAAGAACAAGGGACCTCGATGTTATAATTTAAAAAATATGAACCTGTATGATAATATACCTTAAACTCAGAGACCTGGGTGTAATTATCCCTTAAAAAATTGTGTTGGATCAAAATTTAAAAAAAATTATGTTAAATGAGAAATAAAAATAAAACTATTAGCATTATTGCTATATACATACATATATTAAATGTAATTATGGGTAAATTACAAATTAGTCTTTTTTTATTTGATCATATATATACAAGTAAATTTTTATTATTTAAAAATTACTTAAATTTGTCTACCATTTTGCTGAAATGTGCAAATGAGTCTAGGAGCTCTCAAAATCTGTAAAAAAAACAGTAAAATGATATTTTTGCAAGTTCCAAATACACCCTTTTAAGTAAATTGGCTAAATAAAAAGAGTCTAATTGCAATTTATCCTATAATTTTTATTAGCATTGCAAAAAAAATTTAAGTAAATTAAATTTGAGCTCCTAAAATTGCAGGAGCATTACAAATAAGTCTAAATTCTTTAAAATCATCGACTTAAGTCCCAGTCCATGTGATTGCTGCTTAGGTCTTCGGCAAATTCTTTTGAGCTAAAATCTTGTGTATTAATGAGAATATTTTTAAAAATTTTTAGATAAAAATATTCTTCTTTCGCACTTTTCTCTCCAACCATTCTTCATTATTATTGATTCAGAAGTAAAGATAATTTAGCAGAATTATCATTTACATTTATTTTTACAGGTTAGTCGTCGTTGGGGCTTTAGACAACGCAAAATTTTTATTTGAGAGACCTAAATTCAACATTTATAAAATTAAGACCTAAATTTGAACATAGACGTCGGCACCATAATGGAATGTGGTTTTGCATCCAATCACAAGACGCCACGTGTGCACGAGACTACTCGAAATACACACGTGCGGATGATTACTGGCCATAATCACCAAAAATCCTGACACGAGCAAAGACCGTCCACAAACCGATGGAACCTCTCCGGATCCCTCAACAGAATCTCCCGCCCCGTAATGTTCGAGATCTTCTTCCCCGATTCATGGCAGTTCCGGCAGACCCTCATGTTCTTCGTCACTCTCACCGCCGTCCTCCTCCCATGGCCGCCGCTCACCAGCCCCAGTCCTATCGCTAGCATCTCGCTGTGTCCTATAGGTACGCACTCCCTCTCCTCATCCACCTCATGGAAGCAGAAATCCTCCACATCCTCATAACCTTCTTCCTGCTCCATCCTCTTCCTCAACCGCTCCAGCTCCCAGTAGATCCGCTGCGATCTCGGATGCGACAGATCTCCGGTTCCAAACGCGTGAATCTTCCCCCCGATCTCGATCCAGCTGCACGCCTTCTTCGCTTTCAGTCCCATATCCATCATCATCTGCCTCATCACCTTTGCCTTCCCCGGTTTCCCCATCGCCCAGTAGGTGTTCGACAAAATGACGTAGATCTCGACGTTCATCGGATCGCGCTCCAAGATCCGTTCCGCGATTCTCAACCCCGTCTTCCTCGCTCCATGGATCCTGCATCCAGCGATCACCGCCGTCTGCGATGTGGCCAGATCCGCCATGCCATTCTCCTTCGCGAAAGCTCGGGCTTCCTCCACCATCCCGCTGCGCGCCAGAAGGGAGACCATTACCGTCATAGCGGAGCGCTTCTCCTCGCCGTTGATCCGATTGAAGAGATCTCGACCTTCTTCCACCATTCGAGCCGTGTTGCAGGCGTGGAGAGCTGCTAACAGAGTCTTTCGATCAGGTTCTGTTCCATTCCTGTTCCTCTTCTCCATTTCGCGGAACAGCGAAATTCCCATCTCCCCCTTCCCGTGCAAACTGTACGCCATTATCATCACGGTCCACGAGATCTCATCCTTCTCGGCCATTTCGTCGAACACCTTCGCTGCAATATCAACGCTTCCAGATTTCGCATACATGTCCATCAATGCATTCTGCACGGTGGTATTCATCTCGATTCGATGCCGGACGATGTATCCATGAATCTCCTTCCCCTGCTTGCCGGCGGCCATCCTCGCACACGCCGGCAGCGCGGCGGAGACGGTGAACTCGTCAGGGTTCGCTCCGGCGGTCGCCATTTCCCGGAGAAGCTTCAGCCCTTCGTTGAACTCTCCGTGCCGGACCATTCCAGCGATGACCGTGGTCCACGAGATTTCGTCCTTGAACATCATGAAGTCGAACAGAGCTCTGCTCTCTTCAATTTTTCCGCACTCCACGTACATTTTAAGAAGCGAATTGCCTACCAGCAAATCGCGATCGAATCCCCTTCCCTTCGCAATCTCATGAACCTTCTTGGCGTCCGGAACGGACTTCATTTCCCCGCAGGCTCTAGCGGCGGTGGCGAGCAAGACGGCGTCAAGAGAGACGCCGGAATCTGCCGATTGAAGGAAGACTTGGAGAGCCGAACTTGGTCTTTTCTCGAGGAGGTAGAACTTCGCGAGGAGGGACCAGGGGATGCAGGATTTGGGATTGCAGAAAAAGAGAACGGAAGCGGCGGCATCGACCCCGGCGAAACGGGAGTAGAGCTCGACTATAGCGGAGATAACGAAGGAGTCGCCGGCGAGGCGGAGCTTGAGGGCGTGGCAGTGGACCTGTCGGCCGGCAAAGAATGACGAGGAGAGGCGGGCCGCGGCGAGGGCACGAGGGAGGGAGTGGCGGTCGGGGACGGCGCCACTGAGGAGCATTTTGCGGTAGGCCACGACGGCGAGGTGTGGCTCTCCGGCGGTGAGGTGGGATTGGAGGACTGCGTTCCAGGCGAACGTATCGGTTGGAAGGGCGATTTTGTTGAGGGGTTGGCCGCCGGCGGGTGGTTTGAGTGATCGGCAGGAAGGGATGAATCCATAGATCTCCATCTCCAGTGAGCGACAAAAAAATCTATGAAATTAAATAAAAAATCATAGAAAATTTTTAATATAATTATTTAGTATATTCTATAAATATAAATGAATAATATTTTCTATTTTACATTTAAATTTTATGATAATTTAAATTTGATTCCTAAAAACCTTATGCCATATATTAGATTGAGCTGTTCTCATTTTAATTCAAAATTAATTAAACTTTTAATTGAATTCTTAAAAAGAAAATCCTGTGGCGCTTTATGTGGCCGTCTAGATGAATCGGCCAAGGTGTCGGTTACTTCCCAAATATCTTGTCTGATTTAAGGTTGGTTTGATTAACCTGATTAATTTTATCAAGTTAATGTCTTAATGATACATTTTAGATAAATTTAAATAAATTTAGCTTTCATTTTAAAAAATATGTGAGATGTAAAATTTAATTTTACTATTAAGTTATGTGTGATATAAAAATAATTTATAATATTAACTTTAATTTAACTAAATTTACTTGGTCAAAAAACATGCCCTTTAAAGTTGATTAAGAATATATTTATTTTTTATAAGAAGTTAATAATATCTAATAATATGTTAGATTTATTTCAAATGAGAAATGTGAATTACAGCATTTAAAATATATATTTTGTCATACTTGTATATTTTATTATTATTATTATTATTATTATTATTATTATTATTATTATTATTATTATTTTACATATATTAATATTTCTTTTGATACATATTCATGTAACATATGCAATAATAGTTTTAACCTATGCTTACCTACATTTGGAGTATTTCTTGTGATAAGAGCACTTAAGCAAATTAAATGCTATTTTATGAATTTCAAAATGCATTTGTTTGCAAAAGTGAATTTTAATAAATTAAAAAGTTAAAATTTAAATAAAAATATTTTAAAATTAATTTTTTATTTTTAAATATAAATAATATGAAATATAATTAAATTTTAATATTAAAATTTATATGTATGTTGCGTTTGTTGTTAATTTTAATAAGGTTAAATATGTCATTCACTATCTTAAATTTTATATTCCAACAAATAGATTAAAATCTAATCGGGCAAAAAATTATGCTATTGAATGCTTCACATGGCCCAACCAATATGATATTTTATAGGAACATTTTTTTTAATTTCTACAATTTTTTTAAAATTTTGTATAGATACAAATTAAAAAAGAGGCATTTACCTGCATACCACACAAACTTTTTAAAATTACACCACACATTTTCTTCACAAAATTTACATTATGAATTATAAAGAAAATATGTGTAGTGTAATACATGAAAATTTATGTGGCATGTGGGTAATTATCCCATTAAAAAAACATCCATACAAAACAAAAATTATATCCGAACCACTTATGTGGTGCTGTCTCCGAATGCAATAATTTCTCGTAGATAAAATGCAATTATTCAGAAACACTACTTTCAAGCCGAAGGAGAAAATCTGACCTGAGTTGGAACACCGGCCAAAAGAAATAAATTCAGCTGTTTCCATTAAAACACCAATGAAAACTGTTTTCATTTCAGGATTCCACAAGAAAAGAAAGCCATGAAAAAAGTGAACAACTGCTGACTGCTTAACAGACCACCAAAAGAGAGGGAAGAGCCGAGATGGATGGTCATATTAGCTGGTAGATAAGTTATCTAAGATGCAGCTACGTGGGTTTCATTTGAAGTCGCCTCGAATGTCTCGCCCGGAACGAGATCCGGCACGTAGTCGTCGTCGTCGTCGCCGTCTTCCTCTACCTGGTTGGCGGAGGTGGCGGCCGCACCGTCGGCAACAGCCGCTGGAGCCTGTTTTTGGAATTGCTCTGCGAGCCTTTTCAGGTTCTCCAAATTATCAGGACCTGCAGACAAAAAATATGATTAAAAAAAGCTTTCTATTGTGTAAAAAATTGAGTTATATATACAAAATCAAGAACATACATACAATTATGGACATTACTTTGATAGTTATTATATTATCTCCACTATCTTTAGTGAAAGATAAGTCTTCGTCAATCATTATTGTTTATCCTGCTTGTGAGTGAAATTTATAGCATTGGGTGTGCGTAGAATGTGAAACAAAAGTTTTTTTATTGTGAAATTTATGTTGGAAATGAAATATATAGTTCGTTTTAAAAGTAGAATTTATGTAGGAAGTGAATTGTCGGATTAACTTTTAACACTGATAAAGTATGTCGACTAAGAAAACGCCTGTAGTTACTGCAAAAGGAGCCATTCCTAGTTCAAACAAATACTAACTAAACTACCTGGGTTCAGTACATAAGCTGAAGGCTATACAATTCTAAGTTTATGCCCAACCCGACTTTTAATTCAAGTTTCAAGCCTAAATTCACTAGTACCTGAGTCATAACCTACAACTTTAAAAGCTTTGAAGTTGGTTATCAGAGAAGATATCAAGACATAACTCATAATTTATGGCATTAGGGTAAAAAAAAATCAGCATATATTGCATCGAATCCATAAAAAAGAAAAATAACTTGCATGTGAGTAGACGTGTAAGAATATAATGTTATAGGATAAAAGAAAAATCAACTCCACTTAAGAAGCCTTGTACTTGTGAAGGTGCAGTTATGTTGTCACAGTCACTTCCAATGTCTTGGTGTTGAGTCATCATAAGGTTAATTAAGGGAAATTTAGTTTAATGTTATCTTGATACTATGTCATATGACATTTAAATATCATATTTTGATTAATAATTCTATAATTTTTTAAAAGGTTATCTAATGATATCATCATATCAAATAATTATTCTCTAGATAACATGGCATAGCATCAAGATAACATTGAACCAAATGCCCCTTTAATCATTTCACAAAGTTTCAATTAACTTTTTCATCAATTTAAATCCTTCAAATCTATCTTTTCTTTCATCCTTTCTTCCTTTCTTCCTTCAAGGCTCTTTCATGAAATCCATACCTATTTCTCTTTCCCCCATCCCCCTCTCCTTCCATGGCCCTCTTACTCCGTCAATATTAGTGCGACAAAGGACAAAGACGGCAAATAGAGAGAAGGGGAGGAGGCAAAAATGAAAGAACAGGGAAAAAATAAGAGCACTGCTTTGGTCAATGTTAACTTTATGTAGTTAGATCATACATGAAAGTCAATCAAATGCATCAAATTGAAAGAAATTTGAAAAGCCAAGGACCGATGTGAAATAAAAATGGGCTTTTAGGTCTGTATAAAGTCTGGACCAAAACAAGGCAAGCAATAAAGATCACAAATTATGTCCTCAAAATTTTATTCAGAAAAGAATATAAAGAATAACGTGAACAACATACCCAAATGGCTTATGATTGAAGGTAACACATCTTGCAGTTCTGCAAAAAAAAACAAAAAAAAAAAACACAACATGAGTAAGAAACATTTTTAAAAAAAGAAGGCTGAGTGAGATTTTTCTTCAATATTGGAGAAGTATTGAAGCATGTAACTCAGACTATGGGGCTATCTAAGCAATAAGAACAGTGTCATTCATGAAGCAGCAATATTCATATAAGTTATGAGATTACTTTTTGTCTGAGGAGAGCCGCTAACAACCCATGTATTAGCTGCAATTGAAGCTTGCACTGAAAAATTCAAGTATTTATAAGGTAAGAGATTATTTCTTGATAAGTGAAAGAGAGGAAAAAAAAAAGGGGAGATTTTATATCAACTATGCTAAATTACCTTTTGGATTCAGAAACTGAATAACAATATCATCTTTGAAAATATTGACTTCTTCAATGGCAGGAATAGCATTCACTCCTATCCTCTTCAATGTGCTTTGAAGCCTCTTGTCATCTGTGGTAGTAGTCTTATGGACTGCCTTCTTCTTCCTGATAACCATAACATTTAGGATAAGCACCAAAAAGGAAAATAATGTTCACTATTTGCAATAAAGAAAACAAGATAATAAAATAAAAAACCATCGCTAAATAAAAGAAATAAGTATTCCACCGTATCAACATTAACAAAATTTATGCTAGAATCTTCAATTAACGTAACTATCTCAAGCTAGAATTTAAATAAACAGGATGTTATTAATTGCTTTCAACATAAATGACTGCGGTAGCCCACAATAAGCATATAACACAAGTTGAACATCTCTTATAGATTTATAATAGAATAGAAAATGCATGACTGCTGTCACGTCTTGAAATAACAGATTCAACAAACTTAGAAAATTCTAGAACGAAGTCATTTAATTTTTGGGTAAGGTAAATAGCATTCAGGTTTGTCAGGTCGGATCTTAAAAGCAAACGGGAACAAACTTTAAATTTTCGAGCAATTGAATTAAAGCGAGCTTTGTAAAATTTTGTATGGTCCATGTTAGATTTTGGTTTTCAAGCGGATTCCAACTCATAAAAGCCATGAAAATTAATTATTTCTTTTGAAACTCTGAAAACACGAAACATCTAAAAAGTAAGAAGCCCTTTGCTCATCCAAATCGAACCTTTGTTCACCCTCTCCTCTCCACATAGATTCCATAACTATAAGGCTTTTTTGATGAAAAAAAGTATAAGGTTTAGTCAGTATTTTAAACCTACTCCCTCTTACAGAAATCATCACTGTCGAAAGAATCCATGTGTCTCCAAAGGATTTCAGGAAAAAAATAAATAAAAAATAAGTCCTCACTTAAATTAGGAAATCGATGCTGGTTTAACATTTTTCATCATGGAAGGACCCAACTGAACTACCTGCAGACTACAGGGACAAATAGCAAAAAATTCAAATGTTGAAGCCTTTTTTTTGGGTTGAACAAGCTCTTTGCTGTCTTAGCCATCCCATACTCAAAATCACACTAAACAAGAAAGTTTCAATATTACAGTGAATTTGAGCAACAAAAGGCTGAAATAGCAGTCTTCAAGTATGCCTAATGCATGCCCAATATTTTGAAATATCCGTCAAGTATGTAGCATAACAAGAAATGCAATAAAAAGAGGTAATTTTATCCGGGCCCCCTAAAGTAGAACCATGATTCCATGCAGGTCCACAAAAAAACAAAAACATTGCATCTAGTTCCCTCCTTAAACTTTTTCTACGTGAGTCCATTTTAATGAATTCCAACAAGTTAACTATTAAATTACTATTTTAAAAAATTTAAAATACCCATTTAAGCATTGAAAACATTTTTTAACATTTCCAATTGCTATTATAACCTCAATTTTTCTTTCTTCTGTGTTTATCCCAACTTATTAAAATAATTTTTAATATTTTTTTTAAAATAAAACTTAACCATCAAACTTAACAAAATCTATCAAAAAAGACCCATGTAGAAAACATTTTGGGCAGGAAGGATCCAAATGACAATTTTTGTTTTAAGTTAATTACTGAAAGGTCTCCATAATTAATCTATAATTACTGTTTAGCCCACGATTTTCAAAAACTTGCTAAAAGATTCTATCTTGAAAATATTATAACACTAAAGGTCCCTGTAAATTATGATTATTACATAACAGGTCTCTACTAATGATTTTTATCAGCATATAAAGAATATTTCATTTTAAATTTTTTAAAATTCTATTTTTACCCTCTCTCTCTCTCTCTCCCGCTTAGGTGAGCGAGAGCGCGCCTGTCATAGAACAGGGCAGGCGCACTGGCAACCCCCAGCTCTCTCTCTCCCTCTCTCTCCCCCCCCACTCGCGAAGGGAGGGGGGCGCACCTCCCCCGCTCCCCCCCTTTTTCTCTCCCACGCATGTGCGCGAGAGCACGTGTGCTTGCATTGGGGGGAGTGAGCACGTCAATAGCCCGCCCCCTCTCCCTCTCCCTCTCCCTCTCCCTCTCCTGACGAGGCGGCAGCGGCAAGGGGACGACGACGACAGCAGCAAGACAATGTTGATGAGGTAGTGACAGATGGCAAAAATATGAAAATTTGAAAAATATATCAAATTTTAAAAATCTATCGAATTTAACAGCGGAGAGGCCTTTTATGTAATATTAGATAAACTATAGGAATTTTTTAGCAAGTTTTTAAAAATCGTGAACTAAATAGTAATTATAAGTTAACTACAAGGACCTTTCAGTAATTAACCTTTTTATTTTTTATGAACTTGCATAGAGTCAGGACTCTACAATAGGGCCCTAGAGGGAATAACCAACCCCCAAAAAAGCATCTTCTCTCTTGAGACATCTATGTTTGCAAGGGTAAAAGAATAAATGGCATCAACCTCTTTATACTACATGTAAACTCTCTAACTCTTTAAACACCAAAAGAAGCCTTCCCATTACCTTTTATCAAAACTACTCAGCCAACAAGATAACTTTGATAGGTTAAATCTCATATTTGTGATTTAGGGTAACTAAATACACACCAATGAAATGTTAGCAAACTACACATAAGCCTACCAATTCTTCTAAGAACAAGAAAATGACCTAATAATATTTTGTGGAATTCAGAGAATTATGGTGTCTGTATGTAATATTTAAGGAATTAGGGGTAAACCGTGTAATTGGATAACATAATGCAAGACGTTTTTTGAAAAATTCACCATCAAATGTTGGATGTTAATTAGAGGGCTCGCATGCAATACTAAAAATTGAGATTAAAATTTTAATTCATTCAGATTGAAGGATTGTGGCATAAATGCACTCATTCTAGTTTTGAAAGCAAACTAATATCCAGTTTATGCTAGGAACTATACATGTTACATACTGCATATGATAATCAAGCATGAATTAGATGCATTAACATAACTGACGACTAATATTTTATTTTGACCCAACCTTATCCAACCAGATTAGATTTTGAGGACGAGTTTGAACATAATAACACCAACCAAAACGACCCAACCTGCTCTAAACATAAGAAAATTTTGCATTGATGTATTATATTTTTAAATCATAATCTATATCATATTTTAATGTTTCTTATTTAAACTTCTTATTGTTTTTAAGTCTAAAATATGATGTTTATTTATTTATGAAATTTTGGTCCATCTTTGCTAAAATATTTATATCTATTTTCATATGATAATTGACATGTATAAATTAGATCCACATAATAAGTAAAATCTCTAGGCTTTTGAAAAACGTACCTATAAGCTCTCATCATGTTAGTAATTAAGAATTACATAAGAGATTGAACCCACTATTAACAATCAATGAAGATAATATAGACTATATAAAGTGCACATGGCATTCATGCTATAGAATAATTTTAGTACAATAATGAGAAATTTAAGGTAACACTAAAAACTATGAATATTAATATGACTTGGGCTGACCCAGCCTAGACCAACCAGACCTAATCCACGGTTAGGCTTGGCAATTTATTAGCCCAACAACCAAATTGGATCCAACCCAGCCCGACCTGATTCTAGAATCAAACCTAAACTGACCCGACTCCAATCTAACACGACTCAACTAATGCCCACCTATGAGGCATATTCTTTATCTATACATAATCGAAGTACGCCAAACCTGCGCATACTGCCCTTTCCACCTGTGCGGACCGCACCAGCCATCTTTTGAAGCCTTTCAACATTCATCTGCATGGGACAAGAATTCATGGTATCAGTGAAGACAGTTTTGCAAAGTATGAGGTATAAAAAAATTATTGTCTGCAAAAATTCAACTCAAATCACAGTATGGTTATTTAGGAAAAGAGCAGATTGTAACTGTAAAAGGCAGCTAAGCAGTGCAATAATAACAAATTTCAAACCATCTGCAGGTACAAGTCATCTAAGACAGTAGTATTGATAATGGAACACAAAATCCATGATTTGGTGAATATTACTGTTAATAACATAAAAACATGGAAAAATCTATAGAAGAGGCAACCAGAACAGAGATAACTTTTAATAAAATGTTGAACATCACAAAGCAATTCATCAAAATCAATCATACAACATGTCATGTTTGCGTATCACATCTACAGATACCTTTAACGGAAGTAATATATATTCACTTTCCTTCATTCTCACGATGTATAAAATATCAACCTTTGTAGAATTAACTACTTCAATTATAAGGATTCAGTTTAAGTCAACCACAACTTCCTATCCATCTTGTATAAAGGAATTGGAATATAAAAACTGCAATACTGCAAATAGAATTTCTATACTTTCAATAGGATAGCTTCCATAAAAGCATGAAACAACAATAATCATTAGACTCCATAAATCAGCAAGAGTTAATAAGAATCATTTTTTTTAAATGCTTCAATAAACATTAAAGTACGAAAAATGCTACTCAGCAAACTCAAGATTTTACGCAATTATAAGAGAGAATCAGTCTTACATAATTGGCATACATGTGAATAGACAAATGCTCTGTGATGCAAAGCCCAATCATTAAGCTTCCAAAATAAAGACAGCACAGCCTCGTTTGCTTTGAGATTATAGCAAGCGAGCTCATTTTTCAGCTTAATTCAATGTTTAACGTGAAAATTGTTGTTTCTGTAACTATATCAATACCCAAGTTGTCTGGCAGCTAGTGAGACAAAAACCGAATTCAACCCATTTCAGTGAGAGCAATTTTTCACATCAAGCCATGAGCCACAATGTGGGTCGAAGTCAAAGTAGAAAAAAAAACAGTTTTTAAGATTGGGAATAAAAATTGACTATAATCCCACTAAACTTTCTTGCCTGAAAATGGATTTAAAGCGGTGATGGGTAGTTTAATCACCAACTAAATTAGGTTTTACTGGTACAAATCAGCAGGCAACACTTTAAACAATAACACAGTAATATACACCATGCGAGATACGAGAAATCCAGAGATCCACTGAAAGCACGGAAGCATAATCCATCGAATAACGCATATTATAAGACAAACGCAAAGAAGAAAGAAAGTCGCAGAGCTCCGAAACAAATCGATTCTGCTTATAAGGAGCAGATAAAAAGTATAAATCTGTGGGGAAAAGATCCGAAGATTACAGGACGACTTGAGGGAGACTTACTTTTGATGAATCGCGAGAGACGACGACGATGATGGATGTGAGGAAGGATTCCGGGGTTTTGCCGCCGCTGGCCGCTAGGGTTCCAGCTTCTCCACGGGAAATGGGGAAAAATTATCCTTTTTGACAAATATATTTAAAGTCACCGTCGACCGGACTCGAACCAGGCCGGAGATGAATTTCTGGTCCCTGAATTATTTTTGGGCAGGAAAAATAAAATATAATAGAATTCTATAAAAAAAAAATATATATATATATATATATTTTATAGAATTCTATTAATTTAAAAATTCTGTTTAAAAAAAATTCATTTGAGTGTATGAATCTATCATTATTGAATTTTTTTAGGGAAAATTATGCCCAGGGGTAAAACGGTAATTTTTAAAAATTTTAATTATAAAAAACTACAAAAAGTCCCATTTTATAATTTCTTAAAACTCAGGAATCTGATGTTATAATTTTAAAAATATGAATCTGTACGATATTAATCGTTAAACTCAGGAACCTGAGCGTAATTTACCTTTTTTTAAAAAAATAACAAAATAAATTTGAAATTAATTTTTAATTCTGTTTTTATTCCCACGTCTTTTCTCATTCGTGATTCTAAGAAAAAATAAATAAAAGTGTGGACATATACATAATTTTATTAGTTAAAATATTATATTTCAATTACTTGTTAATAGAATATTGATAAAATTCTTTAAAGAAAATCAAAATGAAAAAAATATAAATGAAAGATTTTTAAGATTGTTAACCTCCAAGAAATTATCCTAAAAATATATACCCATAAAATTATTTTAAAAATGTATTTAATATTGTTAGAATATCTAATGATTATAAAATAAAGTTACTTTATTTATTTTAAATTTTATAATAAATATAAAATAAAACTATCTTAATGATAACTCTTAGAAAATTATTTTTTAGTCAGAAAAATATTATAATATACATAATTATTTAAATAATATGTCAAATAAAATTAAATTTTTTATTAAAAATATATTAAGTATTGTTTTTTGATAAAGTAAAAATGAAACATTAAAAAAAATTTAGTCCTCATTTTACTTTTCGTCAAAATATATCGTACAATTATCCCTGATGAAATAAATTTATTCTATTTATTTTATTATTTTATTCTATAAAAAAATCTATTTATTTTATTTTAGTTTTCGGCGGAGAGGATTTATAACAAATCTCAGAGAGATGGAATGGGTATTTTGGGTAATTTCCCTTTGAGCTAAGGGCGGATTCTCCTCAATCTACATAGTTATTCTCTCTCCTCCCATCGGAGCCGCGTCGTGCTCGCAGTATACGTTCCGCGCGTCATCCTCCATCGATCTTCGATTCTCTGCGCCGTCGAGGATCGATCTACTGAGCGGTAACAAACCGGTCGTAGATCGAGCTTTGATCGCTTTCTGCCGGCGATCTCTTCATCCGAGGGCCCACGCCGTCGTTGCTCGCCAGATCTATTTTGGGATCTCAGGTCCTGATCGCCTCACATATATCGGCATGATATCCGATCCTCTTGGTAGAAATCCGCGTGCTTCCGTCTCGGATCGTCCTTAATTCTGCTGTTCGCGTGATTTTGTTTCTCTAGATTCGTTGATTTTGGTTTTGTTTCTTTTTTGTGTCGATCTGGCGAGATTCAAGTTTTTCTGCCATGGTTTGGGTTGGAGAAGAGTTTTGTAGTTCTATGCAATGATGAGCTTTTGGTAAATTTATCTTTCCTATTTTAGCTTCTGCGAAATTGACGAGCTTATGCCGACTGTTTTCCTTTTTATATAGGACAGAACCGCCCATTATTTCAACTTGTCACTTTATACTTTAAGTGGGTATCTGTTGCACCTTGCACATTTGGATTTCTTTCGATTTTAGAGAAATATATTCTTAGTTATTTTAGGTAATGCGGATTGCTTTTATGCTACGAAGGTCGCTGCTTGACTCGTAAAAGAAGACTTGTTTTCTATTTGATCTTGTGGCACCAAAGCTTCTATTTGTTGGATTGTAGGCCATAGTTGTTGGCATGGCGAGTGCTCCTGCAGTAACGGGATGGCTGAGAGGAAGAGTGAAGGCAGTTCCTTCTGGGGATACGCTGCTGATTATGGGAAATTCAAAGGCAGAGATACCGCCGGAGAAGACCATAACTTTGTCTTATATCATGGCACCTAGGCTGGTATGGTTAGCTCATCAATAATGACTTTTTTCTTCTCGTCAACTGTGGCAAAAATTCTCCAGTGATGGATTTGTTTTCATTCTTTGTTGCTTTCTTTTTCAGTCCTCCCCATTCTTCCTTTTGTTAAAATAATTTAACAGCGACTTTTGCATTTCATCGTGACTTTGAAACTGTAATTCCGTCTTTTAGGGTGTTGCTGCTGAGAGATGACGGTGTTTAGTTTTTACATTGGAATGCTATTACGCTGTTTCTTAAAAAAGAAAAAAGCACCTTTGATTTGCATGAGTAGCTACCTTTCTTAGCCTTGCAAATAAAACTTTTATTTGTTCAAAATGAATGTATGACCTGATTAATATTTACTGAACTAATGTTATGCTCTTTTGATTATAGGCTCGTAGAGGTACAATTGATGAACCGTTTGCTTGGAATAGCAGAGAGTTTTTGAGGCATCACTGCATAGGAAAGGTAGTCCTCTTCAAGTATTAGAGACGTTTCATATTGTGGCATATTCTTTTTTCCAAATTCTCAGCTCTTGGTGTCTCCTCGACATTAACAGGAAGTAGTATTCAAGGTGGATTACACAGTGGCAAACATAAACAGAGAGTTTGGCACTGTCTTCCTTGGCGATAAGAATATTGCATGCTTGGTTGTTTCTGAAGGATGGGCAAAGGTAGCTCATACTGTTTTAGACTGTTTCATTTTATTTTCCTTATGTAACACAATTCTGGACTGGTTTTTGAACATTAGGTTAAAGAGCAAGGTCCACAGAAGGGTGAACCAAGCCCAGCCTTAACAGAACTTCTGCATCTAGAGGAGCAAGCTAAGCAGCAAGAGCTAGGTCGCTGGACCAAGGTTTTCCTGCTTCCATAGCAGTTTGATAAGCATAGATCCTATTTCATATTATAGTTGTAATTCTTGAAACTAATGCTATCATTCCTTATAATTTACTAGAATAAGAAGTGAATGTACACCAGTTGATAGGCATAGATCCTATTTGATATTATGGAGCTCAAGCATGCAATTATATTCGTATGAGAGCTGAGACAATTTCTTTTGTCAATTTATCCAGGATCCTGGTGTCTTTGAGGCATCAGTCAGAGACCTTCCTCCCTCAGCAATTGGTGATCCAAGTAACTTGGATGCGATTGGACTCTTGTCTGTGAATAAGGGAAAGCCCATGCAAGCCATTGTTGAACAAGTTCGTGATGGAAGTACAGTTCGTGTCTATCTGCTCCCAGAATTTCAGTTTGTTCAAGTATTTGTTGCTGGGGTCCAGGTAGTCATCATTCACTAAAACGTTTTCATTCTAATTCAATTTTGACAATTAATTAGTATCATACTTGCTTTCCATTTACTTATGTTTGGTGACAATAATTAGGCACCTTCAATGGGAAGAAGGGCAGTAGTAGATGCACCTCCTGCCCCTGAAGTGATTGCTGATGATGTGAATGAAGAAATAGCTACTGAAATCAGAAGCCAACCGACATCCGCACAAAGACTAGTTGCATCAAATGCATCTGCCGCTGAAGTTACACCTGACCCATTTGGGAGAGAAGCCAAGCACTTCACTGAGTTTCGTGCATTAAACAGAGATGTCAGTGATGCATTCTCTTTCTTCCAGGTATTTTCTAAAGTTTCTGTTGATTGACTCTTTTTAGTGGGTGATTGCAGGTTCGCATTGTGCTGGAAGGTGTGGATAAATTCAGCAACTTGATTGGCTCCGTGTATTATCCTGATGGTGATTCTGCCAAAGACCTTGCTTTGGAGCTTGTTCAGAATGTGAGTTTCTCTTGCTATTGATGCTCAAATTGTACACGCTGCTGGTGCAGCCTAATAGCATATGTTAGAATATTAAATTATTTTTGGACCATATTTTACAAGCTTAAGCTTTTAGGTTAGTTGGTAACTAGAGATTTAAAAGCATATATGAAGAAGTTGAAATTAATTTATAGAAGTAGCAATTTTGGTATTTTATGAAATTAAGCGAAATGGAAACAAAGGATTCATATAGCCGACTCCACATAGTGGGATAAAGGCTTGGTTTGTTGTTTGTTGTTGTTGTTATAGTATAAAATTAAAGAATAACTTAATCATGAAAATGGTAAAAATAAAAGTTGCCGAGAGTGAGGCAACTGGTAGCTGGGCCTTTGATTAAGTTTTTGAAATCTAACCAGAAAGCCTTGTCCCACTTGTCTAAAGCTGGATCTTCACCTTAGCTCGCTGATAAGAGATTACCTTACCTTTTATTACCCCCCCTTATAAGAAAATTGTTCTCTAACTTGAATCTCAGTAGGATGTAAAAGATCAGTTTTTATTTTTTTTTACCAATAATTATCTAACTAATATCTTGTATTTGCTTATGAGCATTAACCATTATGTTCATGTACATCTTGGACGTGTTTAATCTTATTTGTGTTTCTTAATGTTTTCAAATCTAGAATGGCTCTTTACTTATTCAGTCATTCTCTTAGTCCATGTGTTATCAATGTCATTATTATCCCTCTTTTTGTAACTTGTCCATCACAGTATTGTCATTTTGTTGGAAAGTTACTTGTCATTTTGTTCAAATAAAAAAAAAAAGGTCATTTTACTGGTTCTCACCCTTTACTTACATTTTACTTCTTTTGGGCCCTGTAAGTACCTTTTTTTGTATTGCGGTTACTATGCTGATGAATTTGGAAAAACAATCATAGTAAATGCTATACAACCTTATCTTGTTTTAGAATGCCAGGTTTTGAGCTGAAACTATGCCTTCAAATTTAATTGGTGTTGGTTATTATTTGCTTGATGTGTTGGTGCTAAACTTCGTTCTGATGAGATATTCTTTTTGTTTGATGCAAGTATATTTCTATTTCAAGAAAGAAACGGCAGCGAGCCACTGAATTTCTTTCCTTTTATTTAAGTGCATATTTGCTCATATTTTAAATTATCTCCCTTTGGAATGTTGTTCACATCCAGAGATTATTTGTTATTAGAGTGGTTTCTATATGTCGTATCTTGTCTAGTTTTTTATTTCATGGATTTTTTTTTTCATTTATACTGGCTCTGTAATATGGATATGTAACAGAGTTTTGACAAAGTCAATTATAAATAATTGCTTAGCAATCTCTTTGAAAACTTCCAGTGCATTTCGACTTCCAAAGAAAAAGGGCTTTCAAAAAGAAAACTTCCAGTGCATTTTGTATCTGTTGTGATGTAACCTTTTAGATGACTACAAATTTTTGCTTGAAGCAGACAGTTGTTGCCTTCTGGTTTTATGAATGACAAGTAGATGTTGAAACTTGAATTTTTGTTTGTTGTATCTGTTGAAAGTGCAAATAAGGAATTATCCCAAATTGGTAGTCAACAACAAGGTTTATGAGTTAAATGGTGTCTATTCACTCATGTATTGGGCCCAAGCCCCAAGTTTTTATCACTAACAGTACCATATGAATTGGCATGCCTTTTCTTGACTTGACTTGCCTGGAACTAGCTCCAAGTTACTTTCTAGATGAGTCCTTACTAATGGTAACTGTTTGCCTTTCATTGAAGTGCTTTCTTATGCTGGGCATTTAGTGGAATGTTTTCTTTGGCTCGTGATTTTTATTACTTGTTCCATCACCTAATTGTGTAATACACCTAACCATCTTACTGAATGATTACTTTTTTATTACTTTAAACTATCTTGCAGCTGCTCAAGTGTTATTCTCATTTTTTGATCAGTCATATATCTATGTATGAATAATTCTACCATGATAGTTTCCAGAATTAGAAATTAATTCCCTTTTAGAACTATTTTACATTTTTGTCTGTTCGGTTAACTGTGGTAGTGAAAATATCTGAAGTATATGAGAACTGGAATATCAAATGCAAAAGTCATTAGACTCATTACCAAGAAATTTATTAATGTGTCAGGTAGTTAAAGTTTGAGTGGCACTTATTGATCACGTAGCGCAGTTATGAGAAAATTCTGTATAAAGCATTTTGTGGATAAGTTGTTTGGTCGACAGATCTGCAATGATCAGTACAAACATTTTTCTTTCTTCTAGGTGCTTATCTTCAATACCTTGTAGCCGTCCAACCATTTAGATAGATTTATATGTTACAAGTTCGGTTTGTTACAACTTGAAATTTTATCGAGTCCCTCTGAGCAACTTTTTCTTCTTTGTAGGGATTGGCCAAGTATGTTGAATGGAGTGCTAACATGATGGAGGATGAAGCAAAGCGGAGGCTAAAGGCCGCTGAACTTCAGGCGAAGAAAGAACGTCTGAGATTCTGGACAGACTATGTGCCACCACAAACAAATTCAAAAGCTATTCATGATCAAAGCTTCACAGGAAAGGTAAATAAATCTCTTCATCATCAAGATAAGCTATTTATTACCAGTAGCGTATACATAAATGCATGCATATGCGTGGTTCAAACTGCCCCATTCTCTTACATTATGATTCTTGGTTTTTGCAGGTTGTTGAGGTTGTTAGTGGTGATTGCATCATTGTTGCCGATGACTCTTTACCATATGGTAGTCCAATGGCAGAACGCAGAGTAAATCTTTCTAGCATCCGATGCCCTAAAATGGGGAATCCTCGTCGAGATGAAAAACCAGCAAAATATGCGCGTGAAGCTAGGGATTTCCTGCGAACAAGTCTTATAGGGCGGCAGGTAGGCAGCAGACATGCCCTGTTTCTACTGAGATTTATCCTGTAAACTTACACTGTTGAAAAATTTTGTTATATTCAGGTCAAAGTCTCAATGGAGTACTCTAGGAAGGTAAGCATGGCTGATGGGCCAAACATTGCTGGTGCACCTGGTTCATCTGATACCAGAGTCATGGATTTTGGGTCAGTCTTTCTCTTATCTGCACCAAAAGCTGAAGGCAATGATACCAATCCCGTCATCGCATCTTCTGCTAGTGGTCAGCCAGAAGGAATAAATGTTGCTGAGCTTGTTGTTTCACACAGCTTTGCAACAGTTATCAAACACCGAGACTTCGAGGAAAGGTCAAACTATTATGATGCTTTACTTGCGGCTGAGTCTCGAGCCATTATTGGTAAGAAAGCGATCCATTCAGGCAAGAATCCACCAGTTATGCATGTAACTGATCTTACAACGGTGAGAATCACTACACATGTATCTGATTGAAGTGAACTATTTATTCAAGCTAATTTTTTTTCCATCTCAGGCTTCAGCTAGAAAAGCCAAAGACTTCTTGCCATTTTTGCAGCGCAGCAGAAGGCTTTCCGCTGTTGTCGAATATGTACTTAGTGGCCATCGATTTAAATTGTTGATCCCCAAAGAGACCTGCAGTATTGCTTTCTCCTTCTCTGGTGTGAGATGCCCCGGAAGAGATGAGTCCTTCTCAGAGGAAGCAATTGCGTTGATGAGGAGGAGGATACTGCAGAGGGATGTTGAGGTACTGGATGCATTTATTAGTTTCTGCACAAGTTTTTGTTAAGTTGCTCTTGCTTAAATGCTATTAATTACTTACAGATTGAGATAGAGACGGTTGATCGAACTGGAACTTTCTTAGGATCACTATGGGAGTCGAGGACTAACATGGCTGCTGTACTTTTGGAAGCTGGACTTGCGAAGTTTCAGACAACTTTTGGTGTAGATAGGATCCCAGATGCTCAGCTCCTTGCTCAGGCCGAACAGTCTGCTAAGCAGCAAAAATTGAAGGTATGCAACAGTTATCAGGTTTTTTGATTCAAATGGTATACTGTGGTTAATAAAACTCTTTTTTTCGTTTCTCTCCCTTTTCTCTTGTCGATAGGTATGGGAGAATTATGTTGAGGGACAGGAGGCTACCAATGATGCTACCGAGGAATCAAAACAGAAGGAAGTGCTTAAGGTAATGTGTCTGCTAAACTGGAGTTTGTTCGCTTCTATTATCAGATAGTCAATGTTTATTTTCTTGCTTTTAGGTTGTGGTCACTGAAGTTATTGGTGGTGGGAAATTTTATGTTCAAACAGTAGGTGATCAGAAGGTGGCTACTATACAAAAGCAGCTCGCCTCATTGAACCTCGGGGATGCCCCATTAATTGGTACCTTTAATCCTAAGAAGGGGGATATTGTCCTTGCTCAATTTAGCGTGGACAACTCATGGAACCGAGCTTTGGTAAGCTTCAAGTATTATACTTTTGCTCTTCAGATGCAAGAAAGTACAAGTCAAAGGCTCAAAGTTTCCTGTTTTACATCATGAGTTGCATCTTCTAATACTTATTGTTGTTTCCCTTTCCTAAGGCTTTAATTCACCTAATATTATTTTTCTGTAAGACAAAATTGATAGCTTATCGAGTATTTTGGTCTAGGATGTGAAATAAAGTTGATACTTTTATTAAAAATTATTTATGAAATAAAATAATATCTTTTATATTGAAATTTATGTAGAATGATTAAAAAAATTTATTTCTTATTATTATTACTGTTTTTTAAACTAGTATCATTTGTACCATTTTGGTTTTAATTTTGGTCCTCATGCCAAACAAGGACTTAGTGCCATTATTTATGCGCAGTTAAAGTGGCCTATTGTGGAAGAATCCTGCCCTCTCTCTCTCTCTTTGGGCTCAGGGTTGTTAACCAGTTGAAATCTGTTCAACTTTGAGTTGAATCAAGTTTAATTGTTAGCCTTATGTTTTGTGTTAAGTATTCACTATGTATATATATATATTGTTTATTTAGTTTAGTTTATATGTATTATGTGTTTATACCTAATCTCCTCAATATATATACCCTCCATAACATATTATATATATATATATATATAATATCTTAAATGGTAAAACCTAACTACATACATTTATGCATATCTTGAGTCAATTACAAGTGAAATCAATTTTATTTTAAGCAAGTTGACTTTCACAAGAGAGTCAAGTTAAATTAAAATTGAGTAAAATGTGTGCCAATTTTGAATTTCGAACATAACAGCCGTACTTTCTCTTTCTACACAAATGTGTGCATTTAGGCATGTACCTGTACACATGTTCATATAGGTTTTTAATACTATGTAATCCATTTTACTTTATGCAAAATTGCAGTCAAGTTAAAACGATTATGCTTAAAATATATATGATCAAAGTCTGAGACCAGGCGACTGAGTTATTTGGTTCTATAGAAGGCTTGCTAGTGAAGACAATTGAATGAATTCATGTTTTGCACTGGTATTATGATACAGCAAGAATTTAAAAGTCTCTGGAAGACAAATAAAATTTGGAGCTAAGGTATTTTTTCTAGAGGGTCTTAATAGTAGAAGTTGTATCCAGCCAAAGGTCCAAAGGTGAGAGATGAATTTTGATTAACATGTATGAATGGGGCTTGAGGTTTCAGGTGTGAAGCTGTAGTCGAGAACCTCAAAGCATAGAGTAGCATTTTTTTCAATTTCTTGGACTATGTACATCAAATAATGCACTATGCATTTTGATTCTGTCTGATTTTTCTTTATTTTACTTTTCCATATTTATGTATGGGCTTTATGCTATGAGGGTCTAGAGTTTAGAATTTAAGGTTGCTGTTATCTACATCAAAAGAACATGGTTAGCATGGTATTCTTATTATAAAGCATAATTTAAAACTGTTATTAATGTTATCAACCATATTTGTATCTTTATCAAAAAAAAAAAGAAAAACATATTTTATCTGTTTCATGTTCTGTTTTATATTCAGCACATCAGACATGTACTCAATCCATCCAAGCTTTGATCAAGTGTCATCAACTGCATACATTTACCTAATCGTGCACTCTGATATTTTTTTGGAATTTAATCCCCTTGACTTGATATCTGTTTCTGTAACCGTCTTCATGGGAATCATGCATCTATGATTGCATATATTTGTATTTCTTAGGTTGACACTGCAGAATTCAATTAGAATTTTTTTTTTGTGTGTAAAGATTGTTAATGGGCCTCGAGGACCTGTTGAATCTTTGAACGACAACTTTGTGGTATTCTACATCGACTATGGGAACCAGGAGACAGTATCTTACAATCGCCTTAGACCTGTTGATCCCACTGTCGCTTCTTCGCCTGGGCTAGCGCAGCTCTGCAAGCTCGCATATATCAAGGTGCCAGACTTGGATGATGATTTTGGACAGGAAGCTGCCGAATATCTTAGCGAGTGCACCTTGAATATCTCTAAAGAGTTCAGAGCTATGGTTGAAGATCAAGATGCTTCAGGTGGAAAAGTGAAGGGGCAGGGGACAGGAAATATTCTGATTGTCACTCTGGTTGATGTTGAAGCTGAAACCAGCGTAAATGCTGCCATGCTGCAGGTTTGGACGTTTCTTGACCGTATTTTCTGGCCCTTGTTTCCATTGTTGTATTATTGCCTGTTTAAGCTGATTCGAAGACCACTTGATTTGTTAGCTAGGTCTTTGAACATCTAGACTAGAAGTTATAAATCTTTAAATTAAGGCCGCTTAGACTTAGGCTTTTAAGAAATTTAAATCTCTTTTAGCTGCTTAAAATGTAATCCATCTCCAACATGACTTCAAATTTAAAGCTTAAAAATTTAAGCTACTTATAAGTTTTACTAAGCTGTTTCCAAACAGAGGATATAGGTTTGAGCAAGAATGGTGGTACATCGCTTCTTGAGATGCTAGATGTCCCTTGACACAAAGGCTAGGTATAGTTTTTTGCGTACACATAGCCTTGTCTGTGTCTCAAATGTCTCACATTTTGTAGGTATAGCTCTTTTACACGTGTCAGGGTCACAAAAATTATGTTGGCATCGAGTCAACTTTGAGTTTGCTGATCTCATTTTAGAGCAAGTATATTATATATATATATGTCGTACATAGTCTAAACAATACGTGCTTACTCAAGTTAATTAGGGTGACTTTCAGTTGTATTCGAGTAACTCGAGTTTACAATTATAAAATTGCTTTTCATTAGACTTGTGATACCTTTTGTTAGATATGTCGTACAAAGTCTAATCAACTCTTGCTTTGTAGGATCTTTGACCAACCTCCAGTTGTTATCTTCTAATATTCCTTTTGCTTGCAGGAAGGGCTTGCCAGATTAGAAAGGCGAAGAAGGTGGGACAAAAAGGAGAGGCAGGCAGCTCTAGATAACCTGGAAGAGTTCCAAACGAAGGCAAAGCGCGAGCGGCTTAAGATGTGGCAGTACGGGGATGTTCAGTCTGACGAAGATGAAGACTCGGCCCCTCCGGCAGCGAGGAAATCCGGCAGCCGTCGTTAAATGTACCACTTTCTGAAGCACAGAGGGTGGATGATAAGATTAGTTAGGTTTAAATTTAGATCCTTGAGTGAGGCACTTTAGTTCCTACTGTGAGAGCACTATTTTCTTTTTTTTTTTCTCAAAAATTTTCTTGTGTTTGATCCAGAAGAAAATTGTTTTTCACATCTGAATAAGTTATCCATAAGTTACCATTGTAATTTGGGTTATACCCCAATGTAGTTTTATTTTAAATCTTGAAAACTTATATTTGTTAATTGTTATGGAGAGCTTTTGGATTGGGTGGTGTTGTAATTCAACATAAAGTTCAATTTTTATCTGAGGTATTCTATTTAAAATGAAATAATTTTTCATACTCAATCATGTTGAATAAGCTTGTTTTTGTTAATATTTGGTTTTATTAACTTTTTCATATCAGTGTGCTATGTTTCATTTTTTTTATAAACATCTGAGTTATTGAAATTGTTTTTCTTCTTTTATTTTTGGATCAGTTTTAATACCTTAAAAATAGATTACTTTTGTCATATGAATTATTTTTGGCTTGCACTTTAGTGCATTTTGCTCTTATCAAATCAAAGAAATTGAATCCATGAAGAAATTTTTACGTTCGGGGTGATCATAATTTAGGGATTATTATTGGGTTTTATGCAGGTAAATGTGTTGGTACATACGAAAAATTAGAATGAGAAATGAGTTTGTCTGCAAAAAAATTAGAGTTATCGATTGAAGCGCTATTTAGGAAAATTGAGTTATTAAATTTTAGTTATATACAAAGAAAAAAAAAACTAAAAAAATCATGATAAAAATTTATAATGCGTGATTTTACTGATTTAGATTTAGATAAAAATTTATTAATTGATAGAACACAGTGAAAATGGAAGATTCAGGTAGTCGATTCAATTCAGTGAGGTTTAGTTTTGATATATTTTTATACTTTTAATATTTTGATTTTTAATATTTTTCATATTTTTTTAATTCTGACTGCAAAGGTTTTTGAAATGAGGTTGAACTTAATTACCTGTCACATCCCACCTATTTTATGATTCAAAAAAAAAAAAAAAACATTTTCTGATGTGATGCCTAGAAATGATTTTAGGGTATTCACTGATCTGAGAATACTCAAATTGTAATTTTGATTAAAAATTTAGAATTATATTTTTATTAAACTTCAGTTCAAGAACTTTGCATTCGTCTAAATCTATTTCCAAATTTGATAGCTTGAACCAAAATTGAATATATGAATGTAGGGCTGGCAATTTTATTCTAAATTATTATATAAAAAATTATTCTTAATTTTGAATATGCATTAAATTATTCAGATTGAAAAATCCCTCGGCACTAAATAAATTAGATCGTTTTGTTTTAAAGGATAATTACCTACATGCCACACAATTTAGTTTTATTTATGTCTTACCCATCCATTCTTAGTTAATTACGCTATGCACACTTAAAATATTACAAAATCTAATTACATACATTTGAGTTAAAACTTAATCAAAATCTATTTGAAAAAAAATATTCTGTTAGTAAATCATTAAAATTATAATTTTTATTCTTAATGGTACATATTTTTCTCTTCCTCAATACTACACTAAAGCACTTATTTGTCCTAAAATCAATTCACATCGCGGATGTCTCTTTCCTTTGTCGTCACCTAAACATTAAGGTTTTAGGATTTTCATTCAAAATATATTTAAATATCCTTAAAATAATATGATGAACGGCTCAGTTTTTTTGTAATCTAACAATAGTTAGGTTATTGAAAATTTATGATTACTCATTATAATAGAAATAAGTTAAAATATGTGTGTATGTAAGATTTTATAATGTTTTGAGTGTGCATAGCGTAATTAACTAAGAATGGATGGGTAAGGCATAAATAAAACTAAATTATGTAGCATGTAGGTAATTATTCCTTGTTTTAATTTAGAATGTAATAAATTAATGATTTGATAATTAAATTTTTTTAGTTATACAATTTGCGTTTAATTTTCATATATATAACATACTATTCAAGTATATTTCCGACATACATATGAAAACAGAATTTGTCGTTTTACTCCTTTATATGTTGTGCCACTTATCCAATGCTTCGATCTTATTGATATAAAAAATATTTTCGAGTATAATTTATTTAATATCCTATTCATCTTTAATATTTTTATTTTTCTGCTCTCATATTCATGCCTTTGATTTAGAGTTGAAATTTTTTTTTAAGTTATAATATTCACTTGTTATTTTCTTTGTATGTTTTTTCTATGAATATATATATTTTTTGTTTGGAAAAGAATAGATTCGTAATTATGTTCTTAGTTTTCGTATGTCTATAGTGATATTTATGTTGTAAGCTAATTTTAAGATTTTGAATTTTTTGATATAACTAAAAAAATTAAAAATTAATCTTAAATATTTTGATATCAACTGAAATTTATTTAGTTGGTTAGATTTTAGATTATAATTTTATTTAGTTGATTTATTTTTTTTATTTAGAATTGTATCTAATTTTTATTTTCAATTAATTGAAATGATATCTTTCAAATATGATGAAGCTACAATTATTAGCTTAAAAAATGTCACCTTATATGTTACACTCAATAATAAGTGTGAAGCTAATTTTATTAATATTTTTTGATAATATAATTTTATTAATATTACTACTAATAATAATAATAATAATAGGAATAATAATGAAGGAGAAAGGAGGGGGACACAATAATTAATTGGTTGAATAATTATTTAATTACTAATTTAAAGAGTAGGAAAATGGGAATAAAATAGGGTGCATGTTTCTTTGTGCACGTGCTCTTCGAATGAAGCTGAGTCCAATGACATCACCTCGCACGTGCCAAAATCAAAAGTAGATAGTTGGTGATTTGATAGGTTTGACCGTTGACCAAAGAAAAGCATTAAAAAATGGCATTAGATTACAACTCTTGCTATTGGTTTGGTAGAATTAATTTTTTAAACTTCAAAAATGTCATTGATTTTTTTTTTATTCTCAAAATGATATTGATGTTGTTGATTATTTTGTTTTTTTAAGAAAAAATTACATATATTATTCTTAAAAATTAAATATTTATATGTCACCTTAAATTTTAAATATATTTTATGAACGATATCCTTTGTAATAAATTGAAGATGATCCAGTCTCATCTTATTTAAAAAAAAAGAAAGAATTAGTCATTCAATAATATTAAAAAATAAACATTGAAATTATACATTCAAAATATAAGATAATATATAAGTATCAAATTTTAAGAGTTAAATTAATCAAAAAAATTAAAAGTAATATACATAAATCATCAAAATTTTAATAGATACACAAATTATCTTTATCGTTAAGAACAGAGAGAGAAGATAAAAAGAAAATTTTATATTTGTGTAATTTATCACAAAATATTTAATTTATATTAAAAAAATTTTGCTTCTAATTATCACGGATGTTCACAATATCATAAACAAGGGATTAAAATTGTTGATAGGGATAAAAATATGAATTTTTTAGTTTTTTAATATTAATTGATCAAGTTGCTATTTTTTTTTAATTTTTTATCATTTTAAGTTAGCTATTTATTAGATTATTAATTTTTAGTTTTTTTTTTTGTAATAATCAATTTGCTTCAGGTTTTATATTTAAAAAAGATTGGCCAAAAATGTAGGGCTTCAAATTAATATTAATTATATCCCATTAACAAGGAAAAAATAGTATAAGTGAAATTAACCACCTCAAAATTTTAGAATGTGCTGAATTAATTGCTTGATAAATTTTATATGTAAGTCTATATATAAAAAGTTAACAATATTATTATTATTATCATAATAATATTATTATTTTTAATATAGAAAGTATGAACTTTTTTGAAAACCAGAATATGAGCCAAAGCAAAAAAGAAAAAAAAATCGGTGCCTATTCATTTTTATTATTTTTTTCTAGCAATAATTACCTGCATGCCACATAATTTAGTTTTATTTATGTTTTACTCATCCATTCTTAGTTAATTATGCTACGCACACTCAAAACATTATAAAATCTTACATACACACATTTGAGTTAAAATTTAATCAAAATCTATTTGAAAAAAAAAATTGTTAGTAAATCATTAAAATTATATTTTTATTCTTAATGGTACATATTTTTCTCTTCCCTAATACTGCACTAAAACGCTGATTTGTTCTAAAATCAATTCACGTCGCGGATGTCTCCTTCCTTTGTTGTCACCTAAACATTAAGGTTTTAGGATTTTCACTCAAAATATATTTAAATATCCTTAAAATAATATGATGAACGCCTCAAATTTTTTGTAATCTAACTATAATTAGGTTATTGAAAAATTATGATTACTCGTTATAATAAAAATAAGTTAAAATGTGTGTATGTAAGATTTTATAATATTTTGAGTGTGCATAGCGTAATTAATTAAGAATGGATGGATAAGTCATAAATAAACTAAATTATCCCTTTTTCTATTCATGCTCTATTTAAAATGCAAATTTTAAGTAGAAATTTATTGCTTGATCTGTATAAATTCTTGTACGTTGAAAATAGTAAAAATATTTTTTTATTTTCATCTATTAATATATATATAATAATAGATATATATTTATTATTATATATATTTGTTTATTTAAAAAGAAAGTATAATTTTATCTGCATCCCTCAGAGAGACTACTAATTCTATATAGGCCCATAAAAATAAAAGTGAAGGTATATAAACTTTTAATTTATCTCACTAAATTGAGTTTAAAGAAAATTTTATATATGACTACTCCACGAAACAATAGTATTTGAAAATTATTTTTGCAAAAAGTTCTAAGAAGATTGAAAATCACTGCGTTTTCTTGCAAACGGTCCGTGAGGAGAAAAGAAAAAGCAGAAAGAAAGGTGAGATAAATTTAACGTGGTTATAATTCGGAGAAATTTGCCCGCGTCCATTGCTTAACGTCTTAGCACAAAAGATTCCACTATATGATGAAAACGTTCGCTGAAGGCATGTTACAAAGTAAAAACGTTTGCCGATCGTGATTCTACCACTCGCATAAACGGGGCATCTACTCATATGAATGAAACTCCTACATGAGTAGCAATTAGGATAGTCAGTATTTGTGCCCCACAAATATGAACCGTCACTTATAATGAGTAAAGAAAATAATATGCAGCGAACCATTTTTTTACCTAGTCTTTACTATAGCTCAATCACGGTGATGACCGGGGATCTACTATTCGAGCTATATATATGTGGACAGTGGGGACATGAGTGCATATTTCTTAATAAACACTATGTATGGATGGATCAATCTTCTACTCGACGGAGATAACTAAAATTTCGAAAAACTTATATATATATATATATGGGATTTTTACATACATGACATAAAATTTACACGAAATTACGCATTTCACCATCAATTCGTAAATATTACTACTATCACACTATATTCATTTAAATTTTACGCATTTCACATATTTTACACCATATTCTTTGATGGTAAACTTCACATTTCTAAATTAACCTTGATCTTAACTATATTATTAATATATTAATTAAATACTATAAATAAATTAATTTATATAAATAATAATTTAAATATTTATGAATTTATGTATTTTAATTTATTTATCCTATTTAAAATTTCCAATCAGGGTGCCAAATTTAAATCCATATGACTATAGTTTTTAATTGAAGTAAGAAAATTGATGTGTTTACAATAAAAAAATAAAAATATATATTAGAATTTAAATATTAATGAATTTATCCATTTTAATTTACATATAATATTATAAAATATGTCAAATATGTGAAATATGTGAAATGCGTAATTTCGTGTAAATTTCATGTCTTATATGTAAAAAGCCCTCTATATATATATATATATATATATATATATATATGCAAATCTTTTATTTTATTTGATATCTAAAAAAACAATTTTTTACATCTGATTAACTGATTAATTATGAAAAAAACCCACAGCTCTCATGAGGCTTCTTTCCCATCCCTGTTGCTCTTCTTCTTCTTCTCCTTCTTCTTCTTCTTCCTCTTCTCCTTCTCCTTTATCGTCTCCAGCTTCGGCTTCCAAACCCTAATCCTCTCCACCAGCTCTCTGTACTCTCTCTCCATCTCATCCGTCGTGCACACCATCCCTCTCCTCTTCTTCACTCCTTCCTCATCTTCTTCTTCTTCCTCCTCCTCCTCCCCCTTTCCCCTCAGCCGCTGAACGAGCTCGTCGGAGAACCTCAGCTGGAGACGGCAGTCGGCGGTCTTACGCACCTCGAACGGCCGGAGGAGGAGGAGTTTGCTGGTGAGGGAGGAGGCGAGGGAGGCGAAGGAGAGAGCGGAGGAGAAGAAGCTCTCCGGAAGGAGGAAGTACGTTTGGCCGGAAATCAGGAGGTCGCCGGCGGCTAGCGGGGTGACTTTCCGGCCGATGAAGAAGGAGTCCGAGCGGCAGAGCAGGTGGGAGGGATTCGCGGCCATGAGCTCCCCCGCCGGCACTTCTCGCCTGAAAATCCGGACTCGTCCGTCGGAAAGGATCATCCTGGTCGCTCGCCGGCGAGGGTGGTTGCTGCCGCCGGCATCCTCCGGCTCCCGGAAGCTGACGTTGAAGCATTGTGGGATGATGGGTATGGTTAAAGACTTAAATTTCATGTCTTGTTGGCATATGAGAGAGAGGGAGAGGGAGAGGGAGGGAAGAAGAAGAAGAAGAAGAAGAAGAAGAAGAAGAAGAAGAAGAAGAGCTCAAAGGAACAGATGCAGGAGAGATTGGATATATAAGAAAAAGGAAAGGGTATTAATGTAAAATTGAATTTTAAGGGGTCGTAATGGTAAAAAATGAGTTTTAAAACATTTTTTAGTTCCTTGGATTTTTTTTGAGGTAGAATCTGGTCTAATTGCATCTAGGGTCCAATATTTTTCATAAAATTTCTAATTTTTTAATCATTTCATTGAGATCCAACTAATTTTGGTTTTAATTTATTAGTAAAACTAATGCCTGATAATAGCTTATCTCTAAATTGATCCGACCCAAAATGAGTCCACACACACAAATTTTCCGATCAAGTTTTTCTGAATTGGACTCGAAAAAAAATTCTTAAAATCTAACCTATCATAACTTAAATGAGAAAAATAATAAGATATTGATATTAAATATTTTAAGTAAGCACAAATCATAATTTACCATTGGGTTAAAAACTTCAGTTATCACGTAGCATTTTATATATGTTTTAGTGATACTCAAATTTTTAATAAGCTGGGATCCGACTTGAATCGAATTCAAATTTGACGTAAAATTTTTTGGTTCATTTATTATGTTTATCTTGAATCTGATAAAAAAATTAATTGGGTCGACTAGAACCTCAAAGTTTTAGATCGAATTCTATACGAATTAAATATGCATGCAAACGAGGGACTAGTCGATCTATTTTAGATGTGGCATAACGACGTTGGGCAAAAAAGTAGAACTCTTTTAGGGCAATTTGTAAAAAAATCTGAAAATTTCTATAAACATTCTTAAAATTTGTGAATCTCACATATTATCCTTATTTTTTAATATTACATGTAAAACCCACATTTTTATGGCATCGTAAAAATATTTGGGGATAATTACACCTAAGTTCTTGAGCTTAAAGCTTAATAACACACAGGTTCACGTTTTTAAAATTATAGCATCAGGTTCCTGAGTTTTAATAAAGTATAAAATGAGTTTTTTTAATTTTTTTATTATTAATTTTTTTTAAAATTACTATTTTACTCCTCCCCTCTCTCTCCCCCCCAATCCTCGTACACAGGGGCCGTGCGGCTGAGCGGCATGCGTGACCCACCGGCGGCTATGCGGCTGCCGGCAGGTCGTGCGGCGTCGCGCGTGCTTGGAGTTCAGGAGGAGAGAGAGAGGCGGCCTCTCTCTCTCTCTCCTCCCGATCTCCACGCACGTGAGGCCACGCAGTCGCCAGACCCTCTGGCGGCCACGCGGCGTGCGCCACCCACCGCGCGGCCTCGTGCGTGTGCGGAAATTGGGAGGAGAGAGAGAGAGGGTGCGAGGCCGCGCGGGTTGCTGCCAGGTCGTGCTCGCTGCGCTGCCGCGCGCGTGCACGACGATCAGGAGGAGAGATAAAGAAGTATTGGTAAAATTGTAATTTTAAAAAATTTTAATAATAAAAAAGACTCATTTGATAATTTATTAAAACTCAGGATCCCGATCTTATAATTTTAAAAATATAGACCTGTGCGTTGTTAAGTGTTAAACTCAGGATTCAAGTGTAATTATCCCAAAAATTTATTTAGTCAACAAATGCATAATTTTTGCAAGTCTAATTCTCCTCTTAAAATGGGAACATAATATTACAAGGGTTGTTTTGTTGCATTTAGAACACTCCCTATTTGCATATCTAAAATCAGGCCTGAGTGTAATTGGCTAATATGTTCGGATGCATATGTAATTTCCCCAAAAAAAAATTTAAAAATAAAGAAAGAGTAGAAAATTTTGGATTGGATTTGCCACAGTGTGCTTTTTTGACTGGAACTTTATTTTTCCCAGGTCATTCTAAATTGTGGGAAATTGCTGACAGATCCATGATAATTTCATTATGTTTTATAATTTAGAAATATTATAGTTAGGTCCATATGCTACAAATGATCCCATTAAACTATGTTGAAATTAGTACTTTACCCTTTCCATAAATTTTATATTATAAAAGTACAAATTAAAAATTTAAAATTTGAAAAAAAAAGCCAGGGTATTTTGTCCGTTTAAATGAGCATGTCACTATAAATAAAATATTCAATCATACACGAATGCATATGTAACTGTGATGAAAAGATTTAAACAAATTTTTTTGTCATTTATTTATATAGCAGATATTTTGCTGCGTAAAATTATAAAATTACACTTTTAAAGTACATAAATATATTATTCGTATTGATTAGTATATTTATATAAGCATTTTGTGGCTACATAAGAGTATAGTATGGTGATATAAAAAAAAATTATATTATTCTAGAGCATATCATAACTACATAAAAGTATTTTATAATATTTATGTGAAAATATTGTTTTATTTTTTTTATTATAGATAAAGAATGCCGATATATGTATCTGAGTATAATTGATCTCCAAATATCTGGCACACTGTTATAATTTTCCCAAGGGTGACAATGGCCTCTGATGGGATATTTATGATGTTTTAAGGACTCATCAGAGTGAGATTTGTAATGTTAAGGACCTATTAATAATGTACTCTTAATTTATGGACTGAGATTTAAAATCCATGCCAAATTTCCACATAGAGGCGTCCTTTGACTTGGTCAACGTGAAAGCTGCTGGATCCTGAAGTAGTAGGATGCGTTCTCACGTGCGGGAAGGAAGCAGAGCAAGGCGACAAATTAGCGGTCCAAATTACGGCCGCCACGTCATCCTTGAGTCAGGCCGATCGCACGTGCGCCAGAATGATTAATTCTAAGCCAGCAGTACAAAATCCGAACCCGCCCCGCCCTGTCCCGCACCCTCTCTACTGAGTTAGGTCGCAACCTGCGTCAACCGAGTTGGCGCAGATGGCAGGGAACGAAGACCATGGCTCACAGTCACTGCATCGTGTGCCTGCTGCAGTTAAAATTGTCAACGGATTTATAATCGCTTGACTGGCAACATCAGCGGTGGTTCCTATAGAAATTGCGAACGGCAGGGTGGTCCGCCAGACTCCATAGATGTTCAAATGCTCCAGGCCACTGTCAATTGCTCGGATAGAGGTATCGAGGCTATCGACTAAGGTTTTGGAATTTTGGGGAGTTGGCGTTGTTGGCTGCCCGGTACATTCGAAGGGTTAAAGTGACGAGGTCACAATTCATGGAATGGAGTTGATGATATTCAAATAGCTTATGTAATGTATATAGCTTTATTTTATTATTTAATTTAATGGGTAGTTAGTTGAGGCAGGCTATAGGTGGTTATAATCGAACCTAATCTTATTTCATAGCAGGGCAGGCTGGGTTGCGAGTATAATTTGAGGACTAATACTAGTCTCATTAGGAGCTAGTCAGTGCAAATTAATTGAATACGGGTATAAATTGTCACCCCTAATTGTTGAGCTCTGATTGGGCCTTAGCCGCCAATAAAGTCCACAAGGAGAAATCTTGATGAAAGTATTATATACGTACATATATACATATATATATTATATCCCCGGTGTAAAGTGAATTAGAAGGATCGACTTAATCTCGAACTATTTAAACTCAATTTAATTAAAACTCCATCCAAAGTTGGGTTTTAAATTGAAACAAACTCACTCAAACTCAACTCATTATCATCTCGGTGTCCATTTCCTAACTTAAATAACTATCCAAATGGCAGCGCACGAACCTTACTCCTAATAAGATATCAACTTAACATCAAATAATATGTATGAAACATATATCGATCAACTTTTAATCATATTATTCAAATTCTCACTCTAATCTTACATCTAAGTGTTATCAGAATTGAGCAGCATTTAGATATAATCCTGTCTACAGATAAAAGAGTGACGATACAGAAGCAAAGAAAGTTAAATTATAGGAAATAGAAGAGTTTGAGAGTCTGATTATATTGCGAAGAAACTCGACAATCATTAAATATTTAATCTATAATATAATGACATTTAATTTAATTAATAATAATTTATATATAATTAGATAAAATTGATAATCAATGAAAACAAGTATTTTTAGCTTCAGTTAGCTTAAAGATTCAGTAGAAAATCAAACAGAACCTATGTAAAACTAACCAAAAACCTCTTGTTAGAATGGTTTTTGAAAATTTACCATTGTTACTTTCTATTAAAGATATATTGATTAAAAATAGATTGATTTAATATTAATGCACATATTTATATTTTTTTTAAATTTTTTTTATTTTTATGCACATATTTATATTTTTTTATTTTTAGGACAATTACACATCACTCTTAGAGAAAAATATTTTATTTATTTAGTTTATAATTTACCTTCTAAAGTTAAATATATTATTATGCATAATTATAAATGATACTTATTCATATTAATCAATGACAAAATCTCTCTCTTCTTTAACAAAAATAATAGACAAAATTTTCCCAATTTAATGAAAAAATGTACATATAAATATTTAATTTAAAGATTAAATAAATAAAAATTTTCATTAAAAGTGATATGAATTATACTTGTAATTAGAAATTAAAGATTATAATTCAAATATTAAAAATTTAAAATATAATATCACAAAAATTTAAGATTATAATTTTTTAATATTTGAATCTCTAACTTTTAACATAATTATTAATCAAATTTTTTTTTTTTAATAATTAATTTTTTTAAAATTACTAATTTACTTCTTCTTCTAGCCCATCCCGCCTAGATCTTGGTCGACAAAGAAGAGGGATAAATTTGTAATTTTAAAAATTTTAATTATTAAATAATTTAAAAGAACTTAGATTGATAATTATATCAAAGAAGTTAGATTTTAAAAATTTAGTGAATTTGTCTTAAAAAAAGGGTAATGTATTAATGTTTATTAATGAGTTGGATATTATCATGCTTTATGTTGGAATATGTTGCACAATGAGAAATGTCAGATTAATAAATGTGCATTTTGCCAAATAAACTGTCTTGAAAAATAAAAAAAATAAAAAATAGCGCAAAAATGTAACTAATAGAACACCAAATTTACGTACTTCATTAAAATGCTCCTACATTCATAAAGAGAGCCAAAGAAAGACTTCACTACGTAGAGAAATAGATAAAAAACTAAATCTTAAGCACCTGATTCTCCGCTCAAACAAGATACACGAACAAATCGCTCATAAAATTTTAGACGATCACCTTCAGATATCTATGAAATCACCTCCATACTTTACAAAGAAGAACCCCGCTAAGATAAAAATCAAGACCAAAATGGTATTAGTTTAAAAAACAACAATAATTTTTAATCATTCTACACAAATTCTAATATAAAAAATATTATTTTACTTAATATGCTCAATAATTTCAATAAAAAAATCTACTTTATTTCACATCCTACATCAAAATATTTAAATTGAATATTTTAACCTAGAATGTAAAATAAAATTGATATTTTTATTAAAAATTATTGAATATGTAAAGTAAAATAAATTTTTTTTATATTAAATTTACGTAGAATAATTAAAAAATTTTATTTATTGTTATTATTATTATTTTAAATTAATACTATTTTAGTCCTGAATCTCTCAAAATTCAAACATGAACCTCCTATTCACATATTGTGGACAGCATAAAATCCTGTGAGCTTTTTTTGCTTGAATTGGGCTGGCATGTGTTTGGTTATTGAACAAATTGGGCTTTCCATAATGGGCTCAGGTCCATTAACCTTTTAATGAAATTACATTTCAACATATATATATAAAACCTAATTTTGATAATAATAAAAAAAAACAGTCCTTCATAACATTGATTTTTTATGAAAGATGTGGGATTAAAGGAGAAAACCAAATCATTTCCAAGCATTGTGTTTATGGTCTTCAGTTATTTGAGCCGGTTCAATCCGAGACCGATTCTTGATCTATTTCAAAACCAGGCATCATTTTATCATTTTTTTTGTCACGTAAGAAGTGATCGAGATTCCGCAATGAATTTAGAGTACAGTGAAAATTAAAAAAGAAATCATCTCGTCGTTATTTCATATACCTTACACGACAAGGACATGAATGCAATCAAGTCAAGAACAGAGGCACCTCAATTTGACTCGCTATCGACTGCATGTTTGCTTAAAAGATCACATGTTTTGCATCTTTTCAACAAAATATGGCAACAACAATCACTATCCTATCATTAACACGAACTCTTATCAATACTTTGTTCTCTAAAAACTTCACGGGCTATGATCAGCCATCAAGCTTCAATAACTTTGACATATTTCAAAATGATAATTTATGATATCTCAAATGTTTAATTCCAATCATTTGTGGTTCGTTATTTACATTCAGATGTCAAGAAATGCTCTCCGTGATCATAAGTGGCTCAAATGATTCTATTCCAAATCACTTTTTCTTTAAGATTTGAAACCTACCAAATATCTTCTCCCATTTAAATATGGCTAGAAGATTAACTTTGCCTGTGCCGAGTTTTATTGTCTATTTTTTTAATGGTCGATGCAAAACTTGACGGACGGTTACGATGGGTTAACAACCACAGAGCTACACCACCCTACAACTTTTATCTTCTTCAATCAAAGGAAGACAACTGCATGAAAAAACTATGCCCTTTCCCTTTATCCTACCTATCCCAGAGCTCCACCACCCTACAACTTATCTCCCTTTATAGTTGCTTATTGATTTTTTTTTTTTAATGATAAGGCTAATTGATTTTTTTTTATCATTTACTATCTTAGTAGAGAAATTTCATCCTGAGAACTAACAATAATGTTTACCAACAAGAGCTGAATGAAATAAGCAACAAAATTTAGGTACTTTTGTCTACAAATTTAGTTAACAAGTTTTAGTCATTGACGGAAAAATTAATTCGGATGTTAGTAAATAGAATATAGCGCAATAGAGCCCGGTAAAGAAAGGACGGAGTCCTGAAGGAAGCAAAGAAGGAACACAATCAATTTACATGGTTCAGAGAGACCACGTACGTTTGCGAGCCAAACCAAGCAAAGTAGTACTAGTAAAATAGTTTCGCCAAAGGCAAATATTATTGTAGAGTACAAGTCTACAAGATGGGGTATGAGGGATTTCTAAAGGATGCAGGAGCTAAGTTTATGATGACTCATATCGAATCGAATCTATAAGAGCAGAGGTTCTTTTTTCATACCTGAAGTTAGCTGCTACTCTAAACCGAAGTTTCAAGTTCCAAAAAAAAAAACGGAATATCCCGATTATGATCGTAATAGCTAGTCAAAACCTTTTCTGAAAGACTACCACGTCTCCTTGGCCTATTCAGGTTGTTAGGCAACTAGAGCAACAGTGTTATTGGCTATTATACGAGCAACCAATCTGTTAGGACAATTTTGTGCGACAACAATGACCTTTTCTTGGATAGACCGGAGAGAAATGATTTTTTTTGAATTGCCTAGGCCAACTGAAAAACAAGGTTGTACTTAACTAAATAGAGTTCCTAACCAAGGTTGCAAGCTAGCTATAACACCATAGAAAGGGGTTTTTGAAAAGGGATAGAACTAACTGAGGTATCAATACAATTTGGTCTAGTGAGCTGAAAGGAAAAGCTGGAGTGAATTTATCTAGGTGCATAAACTGAAAAAGAAATTTCTTGGGGGATGACATTGATTAGCTTGGGGTTATGTAATTGCATGTAATGCAATCTGAGTCTTGCTATCCAATTTACATGGTTATGAGATGCGGCTCAGTTTCGTGAAAGCTTAAATCCGATTTAATGATGGGTTCAACCCAGCACGATTCTACCAAGTCTAGAGTAGAGACACATGGATTGGTTAAAGATCACAGTGAAGCTGATCCAACTAAGCGCTAGCCCCTAGAAAAGTTGGCGTGTAAATTTATGTCCGTAAATCTACTGCTTTGGCATCTTGAAGGTAAATGTGTACATAAGGGAATCTCGAGAAGTACTTTTAAGACAACATCTCGAGAAGTACTTGTGAAAGAAAGTGGACTTAAGAGGGGTTTTGGGAGGAGGCAAAGGCATCCCCATTCCTTTATTCTTTTCCTTGGTTTCATCATCAAGTACTATTCATTGAGCATCCTTTATCTAAGCATGCTGCCTGATAATAGTCATGTGCTCCTCATAGATTTTTGGTTTGTATCACGTCAGTTCTTTTAATAAATCACAACTAATTGGGCTTTCTTTAAAGGTGAATTTTACTATAGCAGAGTCTGCATCATCCACCCTTGCAGTAAGACTATAGACTTTCACTAGGATTTTACTTGATTCCATTGAGCGTTGTATCTAATAGTGGCATCTTGGTTGCCCCAAGAATGCGATCGAGGAGTTTCACCTTCAGATGTATTCATAGTAGTGGATATATATCCTCAGGGGAGGTGGGCATACTGGTGAAGATTATTTCTTTAATAGTGGAAACTAACAATTGACATCAAGTCTGGTGAAGCGTATTGCAAACTCAAAGGCCCAAATGTGCTCCCTAGCATCTGTCTTTCTCTTGTAATACTCTAATCTTTGGGCTCTATAATCTTCTAGGATCGAAACATTGTTGATTGCATCACATAGGGGAGCATGAAGGTCCTAATCCTTAGGAGAGAAATTGTTGTTTTAGACTGCTAATATAGAAGTGACTTGAACTAGTTGGGCCAACTAAAGAACAGGTTGTGCTCAACTGAATGGAGACCCGAACAAAGTTGTAATTTGTAACTCCGTTGCAAGAGATTTCAAGAGAGGAACATAACTAACTCGGGTTTCAATGCAGTTTGGTTTAGTGATTGAAAGGAAACTCTGTGGTGAAGCTATCTGGATGCATAAACTGAAAAAAAAAAAAAAAGAATTTGGGGGATGGTCTTTATTAGCTTGGGGTTTAGAGTTTAAGGTATGGAATGCGGGCCATGCGGCTCCATTTGACCAACCATAGATTTGTTTAATGATGGGTCTGGTCCAATGTGCTTCTATCGAGTTTAGAGTAGAGACGTATGGGAGGTTGAGATCAACAGATGAAACTCCATATAAACACCCTCCTACAACAGTGAAATTTTCCTTACTAAAAAATCTGTAATTCACAAATCAGTGGAAATTGTTGATAAGGCAATACAACATTATCAGACCTTAGGTTAATAAAACTAAAGCAGCTCAAAATGGAATAAAAATATACCTACTAGTTAGCTACGGTGTTTTAAGCATCAAGAATTATGTCATTTCCAACATCACCTTCCTCTCCAACAAAATCAACCTGCTTCCGTAGGCGGCCGCAGACATTGCACTCCATTAGCTCTGAAGGCTTCTCCTGTGGTGGCAACGGAGCCATTGTTCCTCCACAGTTTTCCTGATCGCAAACATACCTTTTGAAAATAACAAATGCTCATAATCTTTCTGTAATATATACCAGAAAGAAGATTATAAAGAAAAACCTTAAGATCGCATGAACATGTGTAAGTTGTTCAGTAAGTATTTTGGTTAAAAATTATGGAAAAAGAGTAGCTTGATTGATTAAAGAAATCCTAAACTATAGATAACACCACAATTTGTATTGGATATGATTAACTGATGAAGAAAAAGAGACGTACACAAAAACCAGTCTCATATGAGATGAGGCTTATGATAATGGTGCAGCATACCTGACGAAGAAATAAGCATGAGGAAAATCATTGTTTTCCTCTCCTCCAACCTCGCCGCCTTCCTCCTCCATCGCCTCTACCCCTTCATCCTCTTCCTCCTCTTCCATGCTCTCTTCAGCATCATCCTTCCAATTCTTTTCTACCTCACATCGATCGCAACTGCACCGAAACCCATAATCCTCCGTCAACCTCTGCTGTCTCTCCTTGTACCCCCACTTCACAGGGAAGTAGCTCAAACAAACCTCCCTTCCCTCCGGAATATCATGAATTGCTCTAACCATTATGTCAGTGTTACCATTTCCCTCACGATCAAGGTAATCAAAGCGGCAGGCATTGGGCAAACAATCATGGTTGAAAAGAGAAGCATTAGGGTAGATACCGTAGGCCCTCACCTTCCGCTCCCCGGCGTCCTCCACCCGGAACGGTTCCATGAGACCAAAGGCGTTTCTTTTATCCTTGGCAAGCAAAGCATTTGTAACATCGACAGAGAAGCCCGTTAACGGAGCCACGAGGGAGTGGAGGACAACTGCCTCCGCCTGCGCAGTGGAAGAGTCGCCGCCATCGAGGGACAGGAGGCGGTGGAAGTCGGCAGGCGAGGTGGAGGAGAGGTTAGAAGCGGCAAGAAGAAAGACGGCCAAGGCACGGAGGTCGGTATCACGAATGCGTGGGAGAACGTCAAGGGAGCGGCAAAGGGAGGGAGAATGGGAGGAGGTGAGGGCGGCGGAGAGGCAGTACTGGGAGCAGAAGACGGCGAAGGAGCAGGTGGGGCAAGGTAGGCGCACCGATAAGAGAGAGCGAAAGCAGTAGGAGCAGAAGAAGGAGGTGGGTGGAGAAGGGGTGAAGGCGGCGGGGTACAGGAGAAGAGGTGAGTCAGAGAGGATGATCTCACCAGGTCTGATGTGGCGAGAGGCGACGAGGGCTCGGCCTCGACCGGGGATGGTGGAAAGCTTCACGAGGGACTCCGAAAGGGTGGTCGCCGCCGACATGGTCGCCGATCGGCAGCCGCCGGCGCCGAAGAAGAAGAAGGTATGCGAGAAAAAGAGGAGAGAGGCTTTCCGGGCCGCCGGCTCACCGTGGGCTGGTCTTTTAAAGGGTCCAGCATGAGTTTTCATCAAAAAAAAAAAAAAAACATATATATATAATTAATATATATATTTTAATATATATAAAAAGCTAAATTATTCGCTAAAAAATCTCTAAATCAATATCTCTTTTTTAAATATATTTTTAAATATTTATATACATAAATATATTATATAAAATATATATTAAAAGAGATTTATATATAATTTCATAGATAAATTAAACTAAAAAATTATATATATATATATATATATAATATTTATAAATAAAATGAATATCTAAATCAAAAAATAAAATTAAAACTAAAATTCAATTCAACTCAAAGTCAAATGGATTTTAATCTACTCAACTTAAACTCAAAAATTTTAAAATTTAAATTGAAGCAAACTTACTCAAATTCTACATGTTCGCATGGTGGGCCGGAAATATTATAAATGGCCCAAATGTCCCAAATTAAAAGCCCAATTAGAGATGCTAAGTTTGAATTTTAGAAATGAAAATTTTGGATTTTCAATTTTGATTTGGTTGGTGAATTTCAATTTTCAATTTATTTTTGAGTTGAATTAAATTTAATTATCATTACTATTTCTAAATTTAAGATATGTAAAAAAAATATTAAAAAAAAAAGAAATTAGGGAAATAATTTGGAGCAGACCATTAAGCATGGTCTTGCTCTAGAATTTTCTTGGGCAGAAGATGAAGTCAAGAAAAATGATATTTTTACACTAAAGATAGTTTGAGAATAGAGGCGAGAACAATCTGAGTTCAAGCCGAGTCAAAAATGCCCTAAACTCAACTTGTATTGATTTAATTTGAGTTAAAGCTGATTTGTTTTAATTTCAAGCTGACTCGAGCCAACTAAAATCTTTCAAGAAGTAAAATTTTTTCTTAAAAAATTGACTCTGTTAAGATTGTAAATTAGATTAATTATGTCTATTAAATTATCTAAACCACAATTAGCATATACTTATATTTAAGTAATAAATAATTACAAAAATAATTAAATATATTATTAATACTTGAAAAACTAAAGATCAAGCCAATCTGATTCAATTTGACCATGGTTCGTGGGAGGTTCAATAACTTGAGACGTGCTCTATTCAAACTAAATATCGATATAAATATCAAGTAGTTATCGATCTTCGAGCCAAACTCTTAGAGAATATAAGCTACAATTTTGTTTTAAAATCGAAACTCAAAATTCATTTATATTTTATTTAATTCAAAATTGACTTTATTTTATATGACAAAAGTTAAATTACTTGAAATGAAATCAATTCAATCCCTCGTAGATATATGTGTTATATATATATATAATTTTTAAAAATGTATATAAGAAATTTTACATGATATAATAACTTATATAAAAAAATTTAAAATATAAATGTACCCAAAATCTACATAAATAAATTTATAATATCATATGCTAATACATATAGTATGTATAATAATTTTATCAGACTTGAAATTAAAAAATTTAATTTTGAGTTAAACCTGAATTAGGCTAGATAGACTTGAAGCCAGCCAGAGAAAGTTTCCCATGGGTTTTAAATTATTATAAATTAAAATGTAAATACCACAGTTTTGAGTGCAATTTATGTAATTTCCCTAATTATATATGCTATCCTCTGCCGATAAACTTTTTCGGCTGTTAGGGTTTTGGGCTTTTCCTGGCTCCTTTGCAAGTTCTTGAATAACGCAATGGAGAACTCGGAGGAGCTGCAGCGATTCTTAGAGGTTAGATTCGTGAATCCTTTTGCTCTTTCTTCCATCGAAGCATTTCGGCATTATCTATGTTCGGAATGAACAGTGCGTCGCTGTGATTTTGATTTATATTAGCTAGGGCTAGATGTTTTTCTTGCCAAAATTTTTGTTGATGCTGGTGATTAGAGATCATAGTTTGAGTTTTACGACCATCTTTTTGACGTTCTTGGGATGATAGAAATGAAATTTGCTTGAATCTTGAGTTTGTTCTTTAAGGATCATAAAGCCAATTCCTGCTGATGATTGTTGAAACAAAATAGCTAGTATTCCAGTAATCAAGATTGAAATTTTAGACCAATTAAATGGTGGAGTTTGGAAACGAGAATATGACCCAAATGTTCACGTTGAATTGTACTTAATTTACCAAGTGTTAGATTTGCATTTGGAGTGAATTATCTAGCATAATCATGATACGAAAATGATGATGGACCATTGTTTTGTCTATATGTTGTCGTCCAATTTCAAGGTATGGGACTTGAGTCCCATATTAGAAGTATGAGATTCTAATGTGAGATTTATATGAACTTTGAGCTAGTTTTTTTTTTTTTTTTTTTGAGCTAGCTTTTAAGCTGGGATTTTCCTAAGGTTCATATTAATTGATATCAGAGTCATCCACTATGTCTTTGAGCTACAATCAAGTGGCACCAGTGGTGACGCCAGCATTGCAGTGTTTGTTCAGGCTAGTAAGAACTAATATAAAGCCAACCGGCATTGGTGTAAGGACTGTGGAATGAGCTTGCTTATTATGATCCAATTGCAAGGTATAGGACTTGAGTCCCACATTCGAAATATGAGATTCTATTGTGGGGTTTTTATGAACTTTGGGTTCTCCACTCCCATGAGCTAGCTTTTGAGGTGTGTTTCCCCAAAGGTTAACATTACTATACAAGAGAAATAGGTAAAGGGTTTTTTAGATCTTGGGGTATTTACTATGGTTATCCCTGTTGGAGTAATACTTTCTTTTACATTGCCTCCTTTCATGCATACATCCACTTTTGACACCCTTGTATGTAACTTTTCAACTCTGAACTTGGTTTTGTAGTAGTTTTCATTGTATCAATGGTCAATGTTCACTATGTTGTTATTTTTGGGAATTTCTTATTTTGATTACAAATGTGCAAGATCATGAGAGCGATTCTATTATGTTTTACTAGGAAAGAGCTACCAACAAAAAATCTAGACAGAAGAACAGTTAGAGTTGTTTTGTCGTTTTAATTTACCTACCCAGTTATATTAGATTATTTGTGCTAAATAATGTACACGTGTCATAAAAGTGTTGTTGTTGCAACATGTTCTAGGCTTGCAAAGTTTACATTTGACCATGGTATATTCTTTCGTTTATGTTATCTAAGCATATGTTGAGCTTCTTTTGAGTACTAAAGCTTCTTTGAAACCATTATTGTCATCGTCATCTATTGATTACCATAGTTGGCTTTAAATACTTTTTTGCGAATGGCTAATGAATTATTTATTGTTCCTTGGTCTATGTTACATTGTTGATGTGCAGGCTTTATTAGACAATTTTAAAGACTACAGTGTTGGCAATTGCAGACTGAAGAGCTAAATTTAAATTAGGAGTTAGCTCTATTATAATCACATCTTCTTTTTTTCTCTCAAAATGCCATCTATGAGCATGTTGCATGCATGTACGCTTCAGTTTATCAAAAGTATTTATAATTATGGTATATTTACTTGCTAGAAGATGAAACTTTTTTTACATATGATATTATCCTGAAGTCTTATATAATAATATCATGCTCTAATCTTCAAATAGTAACTGCCAAGGCTATTTTGTATATAGAGTTTTGTTTAAAATCAATAGAGATGAGTCAGGTCTTAATCAGATTGTTGATGGCAAAAAAAAAAAAGGATTGGATGAGATCTAATTTCGGGTTAGGACATTACTTTTTTATTTTGATGCAGTTTAGCTATCTAATTGAGTTGTTATTTGGTCAACCTGGCCTATTTATTTGCCTACTTGAATAGATGGTTTGGCAGACAAGTGGAACTTTATTGTCAAGTACCTATATTCTCCTCATCTTGTCCATGGTGCATTGCTTTTTCTTTCTTTGAGAGTCCCATTGGATAGTAATGGACTAAGAGGGTTGCTTTAATCTTGGGTTTATGCTTTTGGGTTAATAAATGTATCTCTGATGGTATTTCACTCCTAATTTATTTCATTCCCCTTTGTTTCTTGTTGATTTGAATAAACAAGCGCTATCAAAGTGAAATAGTACCTGGATCTCTCTCCTGTTGTGAGCTATTTCAAGCATCTCCTAGATTTCCTTCCTGTTGAGGGCTAGATGTCTTGTATTTCTTTGGTAGTACCAAGTTACCAACTAAGATTAAATCCCTATGGCTTCTCAGTTCTTCCTTTCCTGTAGCTGGAATCTATCTCACCAGTCGAAAAATGAAGAGTGATGTTCGACATGCTTCCCTTTATGCAAAGGCATTTTCAGAAATCTGCATCTCATTAAGTAATTAATTGTTGCGGGATCTTGTGATAATTAAATGTTGGGGATTTAATTATTGTGGTCCACTCTATTGTAGCCTCTCATTATTAAAACACATAATCACAGCTACTAGAATCATGTAGAGTTTTGGGTAATTTGCATTTGGGTCTCTGAGGTAGAGGGGTATGGCGGCAGCGGCCGTCATTGCATGATGGTAGACAACTGCTTGCATTGTCGAGGGGCACTTTGATCTTTTCATTTTTTAAAAACTTTTCCATATAGTTGATTTTTGTTCAAAAGGACTAAACAAAAAGGTGGGAATGAAGCTCAGGGACTAATAACAAGTACATATTTCACCTTAAGAACCCATACTAACCTAATAACAATTTGAGAAATTAAAAAAAATTGAATCAATCTGCATGTACCTCTTTACCTTAGGGACCCGAATGCAATTTATCATAAAATTAATTGCTTAACTATTATTCCGTATCATTGTAGTTCTATGGGAGAAATACCAAGAAGCCCATGTTACAACTCAATAAATAAGTAAATGGGCACCCATTAACCAAAAGCCTTGGCTAGTAAGTTAAGGTTGTCACTTATATATATCAAGTACTACGAGTTATTATTGACTATTAATATGGGAAGATTTTTCATGTACAATCTCAATAATCTCCCCTTCACTTAAAAATACATTCATATTGGTCTTTTCTCATTCAATGGGTCATTTTAATCCATCAGGTTAATACATATCAAGAGCAGAAGAGCTCATTTAACAACCTAGGGCCATAGTAGGTTGATGCAGTAGAAGTCATCAGCTCTTGGGTTTCCGCTCAATCATGGTCATGGGAGTACCTACATGAACCACTTGATCCTAGCAGAACAATTTGCTCAGATATTACATGTTAGGGGAGAAATACTAGGGTTCTCAAGCTGAGTCCTAATATATAAATGAATGGACTCCAGTTAACCCAAAAGCCTTGGCTAATAGGTTAGGGATATCTCTTGTATATCATAGGGGTGTTAAAAATATTTGTAACTCAAAATTTGCTCGGAACTCGTTCGATTTTTGAATCGACTCGAAATCGGTTCGAAAATTTTGAATCAAATCATGAGCTAAGAACTTCAGCTCAAAGTTTATTTTGAGTTGGCCTTGGCTCGCTCAAAACATGTTTCGATTTAGCTCGAAATTATATGTATAACATAAATAATTTTGATACATATATATAATATATATGAAATGTCACAATATACAAGTTTTAAGAGTCTGTTTGTTTGTAAGGTTAAATTTAACAAGGTTAAAATTAAACTTGAATAGAGATATTTTTTTATTGAAAGTTGTGAGGGATGTGAAGTAAAGTTAGTTATTATGTTGGAGTGTGTGAGGGATGTGATATAAAGTTAGTTATTTTGTTGGGATATGTGAGGGATGTGATATAAGTTAGTTATTATTTTAGTAATATGTGTAAGATGTGAAATAAAGTTAATTTTTAATATTAAATTTTATGTGTGATGTGATATGCCTGGTTAAAATTAAACCAAGTTAATTTTAAATACGCAAACAAATGGGGCCTTAGTGGTATAATGGTAGAGTGGTGAAAGTTTAAGGTCTATTCTTTCTAAGGTCTAAAAGGATCAAATTCTCTTAGATACATAATATTCCAACATTTTTTATGATGATTCAAATCATGATTCAAGCCGGCTTGGAATCAAGTAGTTTCAAGCTGAGCCAGCTTGAATCATGTCCCATTTCAATTTCGGACCAATTTCATGCCAAGCTGAGCTTGAAATTTTTAATTTCGAGTTGCCTTCGGCTCGATGAAAGTCGGTTCGATAACAACCCTAGTATATCAAGGACCAATATATGATAATTTTTCATGTGCACTCCCAACACGTAGTCAATTGGATAGCAGTGCTCCGAAGTTTTACCTTCAACTCGACAAACAAGTTTCTTTCGCTTAGCACTCATTGCCACACATTTATTTCCTTGAAAATAAATCGTACTTCCACTATCTGATACACTGTGTTTCCTGCAGCAAGAAAAGCAGAAAGCAATGATCAGCGAGATGGTCGGAAAGCTGACAAGTTTGTGCTGGGACAAGTGCATCACCAGCACCCCCGGAAGCAAATTCAGCTCCAGCGAGACTAGCTGCCTCACCAACTGTGCTCAGAGATACATTGACATGAGCATGATCATCATGAAACGCTTCGAATCCATGCAATGAGTTTCACTAGATGCAACATCAGGTTCCAGTTACTACTTCTTCTTCTTCTTCTTCTTCTTCTTAGTTCTTCGTCTTCTTCGTATCTGAAACCTGAATTGCAGTTGCAGTAGTTAGCAGCATTTCTGCTTTCTCTACATTATGCTGGAATATTTCTTTCACATGGAGAGCATCAGTAACTTATTATCATGTTTTTGATTGTTAATTGCCCTTGTTTATCTGAATTCTAGTGAAATTTTGCTGGAAAAATCCTCTATGCCATAGAGAATTTTGTTGGGATTCTGCACATTTGTGGAAATTCTCTGTTGGAATTTTATATATGCTATGAAAATGAACTTTTGATTGTAAGCAAAAATATATTATCAAGTCGATTTTCAAGTTGATTTAGATTTAGTTACTAGTGTTCTTTTGAGGCATTTACAGATATGTCATCCAAAATTTACAGATATGTCATATAAGTTAAATTTTGTGAAGGTGACATTTAAGTAATTATTAAAGTTTTTTATAGCGTGTTGGTAATTGTCTTTTTTTTTTAATTTTAAATTTCACGAATTGACTTTGGAGTATACATTTTCTGTATACTGCAAAAACAACAACTATCATGATTTCATTCTAGTAAGCGGAGTCGACTACATGAATTCTTTCTTTCTCTTGCACTCTAACAAATAACAATTCTTCGTTTGGCTGTAGGTAATATTATAAATATATTTATATGTTTATCATAATATTTAATATAAGTATACACATTTATAATGTATCATAATATGTGCTTATGTATAATCGAGTATATTACAAATTTATTTTACGCGAGTTGGTTTTGAGTATACTATATACATTATCCCTTGCATTTTTTCATTTCTTTTCCCAGTTTTTAAGCTATCAATTTTAGGTGAAACATAAATTCTCTCAAGCATGAATATATTTGTGAAAGCAACTGAAGAAACTGATTTGGTGGATGAAGAGATTCAATTGTAATCCATATAAAAAAAAAAAAAATTATGAATAAGTTGAAGTTAACATCAAACTTGTGAACAATTATTGAGTTTAGCTACCATGTCAGTAGTGGGCCCCATTTGATGCTTACATGGTGTCCACCCTTGATCAAAATGACTATATAATTTAAATATATATAATAAAATATTTTATATCATATCATAATTTTAAAAAATTTAATTAATTTTATATGATATGATACATAATTTTTAATATAATTAATTTACTTTATTTATGATTAAGGGTGTTAATATGGACCGAAGATCGAAATTTGATTGAAAATTAAATCGATTTTAGATCTCATTGAAATTGAGTCGATTTAAATGAGTCGACTACCAAGCCAAAAGTTGGGCTCGGTAATAATTTCGAGCTGATTTTGAGCCGAGGTAGGCTCGGCTCGATTCAACTCGAAATCGGCTCGAATTAAAATATATTTTATATTTTAATACTTACGTACGCCCGTGTGTGTGTATATATATATATATGTGTGTATATATATATATATATATATATACGGTCCGGTTATTTATATATATATATTATATATAATATAAAAAATTTTAATTTTAACCGATTTCAAACTGAATCGAGCCGAGCCCTACCTCGCTCAAAATTATTACCGAGCTGAACTTTTGGCTCGTTAGTCAGTTCATTTAAATCGACTTAAATTTCAATTCGATCTAAATCGATTTAATTTTTGATCAATTTTTGATCCATATTAACACCCTTAATCATAAATAAAATAAATTAGTTATATTAAAATTTATACATCATATCATAAAAAATTAATTAAATTTTTTAAAATTATGATATGATATAAAATATTTTATTATATATATTTAAAATTATATAGTCATTTTGATCAAGGTGGACACCATGTAAACATCAAATGGGGCCCACTACTGACGTGGTAGCTAAACTCAATAGTTGTTCACAAGTTCGTAGTTAACTTCACCTTATTCATAATTTTTTTTTTTGGATTTTTACACATGACACAAAATTTATATAAAATTACACATTTTACCGTCAATTCATAAATATTACCACTATCACACCATATTCATTTAAATTTTACGCATTTCACATATTTCATATATTTCATATACTTTATAATATTATATGTAAATTTAAATACATAATTCATTAATATTTTAAATTCTAATATAATTTTTCCATCAATTTTCTTACTTCAATTAAAAATTATAATCACGTGGATTTAAATTCGCACCCTAATTGAAAATTTTAAATAGAATAAATAAAATTAAAAATACATAAAATCATAAATATTTAAATTATTATTTATATAAAATAATTATTTATAATTTTAATTGATATATTAATAATATAGGTTAAGATCAAGGCCCAATTTAGAAATGTAAGTTCACCATAAAATAAAATATAGTGTGAAATGCGTAAAATTTAAATGAACATGGTGTAATAATGGCTAATATTATGAATTTAATGGTGAAATGTCTTAATTTTGTGGTAAATTTCATGTTCCTGTACGTAAAAATCCTTTTTTTTATATGGATTACATTGAATCTCTTCATCCACAAAATCAGTTTGTTCAGTTGCTTTCACAATATATATATATATATATAATTATTTGTGATTCATGCTTGAGAGAATTTATGTTTCACCTAAAATTGATAGCTTAAAAAACTGGGAAAAGAAATGAAAAAAAAACAAGGGATCATGCATATAATATGCTCAAAAACCAACTCGCGTAAATAAATTTGTAATATTACTCGATTTTACATAAGCACATATTATGATACATAATAAATGTGTATACCTATGTTAAATATTATGATAAACATATAAATTATATATATTATATACCTACAGCCAAACGAAGAATTGTTATTTATTAGAGTGCAAGAGAAAGAAAGAATTACATGTAGTCGACTCCGCTTACTAGAATGAAAGCATGATAGTTGTTGTTTTTGCAGTATACAGAAAATGTATACTGCAAAGTCAATTACGAGAAATTTAAAATAAAAAAAAAGACAATTACCAACACGCTATAAAAACTTTAATAATTACTTAAATGTCACCTTTTACACAAAATTTAACTTATATGACATATCTGTAAATTTGGATGACATATCTGTAAATGCCTCAAAAAAACACTAGTAACTAAATCTAAAATCAACTTGAAAATCGACTTGATAATATATTTTTGCTTTACAATCAAAAAGTTCATTTTCATAGCATATATAAAATTCCAACAGAGAATTTCCACAAATGTAGCAGAATCCCAACAAAATTCTCTATGGCATAGAGGATTTTTCCAGCAAAATTTCACTAGAATTCAGATAAAACAAGGCAAATTAACAATCAAAAAACATGATAATAAGTTACTGATGCTTCTCCAGTGAAAGAAATTCAGCATAATGTAGCAGAAAGCAGAAATGCTGCTTAACTACCGCATTGCAATTTCAGGTTTCAGATCCACGAAGAAGACGAAGAAGAACTAAGAAAAGAAGAAGAAGAAGAAGTAGTTAACTGGAACTCTGATGTTTGCATCTAGTGAAACTCATTGCATGGATTCGAAGCGTTATCATGATGATCATTTGCTCATGTCAATGTATCTCTGAGCACAGTTGTGAGGCAGCTGGTCTCGCTGAGCTGAATTGCTTCCAGGGTGCTGGTGAATGCACTTGTCCCAGCACAAACTTGTCAGCTTTCCGACCATCTCGCTGATCATTGCTTTTCCTGCTTTTCTCTGCAGGAAACACAGTGGATCAGATAGTGAAGTACGATTTATTTTCAAGGAAATAAATGCTGTGGGCAAATGAGTGCTAAGCGAAAGAAACTTGTTTCTCGAAGTTGAAGGTAAAACTTCGGAGCCACTGCTATCCAATTGACTACGTGTTGGGAGTGCACATGAAAATTATCATATATTGGTCCTTGATATACTAGGGCTGTTATGAACCGACTTTATCGAGCCGAAGCAACTCGAAATTAAAAATTTCAAGCTCAGCTTGGCATGAAATTGGTCGAAAATTGAAATGGACATGATTCAAGGCTGGCTCAGCTTGAAACTACTTGATTCCAATCCAGCTTTGAATCATGATTGAATCATCAAAAAATGTTGGAATATTATGTATCTAAGAGAATTTGACCTTAGACCTAGAAAAGAATAGACCTTAAACTTTCACCACTCTACCATTATCCACCAACTGGCCCCATTTGTTTGCGTATTTAAAATAACTTGGTTTAATTTTACTCAGGCATATCACATCACACATATAAATTTAATATAAAAATTAACTTTTATTTCAGCATCTACACATATTACTAAAATAATAACTGACTATATCACATCCCTCACATATCCCAACAAAATAACTAATTTTATATCACATCCCTCACACACTCCAACATAATAACTAACTTTACTTCACATCCCTCACAACTTTCAATAAAAAAATATCTCTATTTCAAGTTTAAATTTTAACCTTGTTAAATTTAACCTTACAAACAAACAGACTCTTAAAACTGTATATTGTGACATTTTCATAATATTATATATATGTATCAAATTATTTATGTTATACATATAATCAGCTAAATCGAAACATGTTTTGAGCGAGCCAAGGCCAACTCAAAATAAACTTTGAGCTGAATCTGTAGCCCTCTATGATTTGATTCAAAATTTCGAACCGATTTCGAGTCGATTCAAAAACATACGA
>KZ451982.1:9949771-9995460 GCA_002786265.1 Apostasia shenzhenica
ATATATTATAAACCGAATCGATCTCGAGCCGGATCGAGTTGAGCTTACTCGGCTCGAGATCGACTAAAAAAAATTGAAATTTGATTCATTGTCGAGTCGGCTTGAAAATGAATCAAATTAGCTCGAAGTCGATTGGAATTGACTCGAGCATCCAATCGACTTCGAGCCGGCTCGAAGTCAAATCCAATCGAGCTCGAATCAATTTCGAGTCGATCGAAATGTGATTAATTCGATTTCGAGCCGGTATTGGTTCGGCTCAAAATTAGATCAGTAACAACCCTATTTATGATCAAAGTAGGGCTATTATAGGACTAATTTTGAGCTCGGCTTGAAATTCAACGTTGAAACTGAACATGATTCGAGGCAACTCAAATTGGCTCAAATCAATTCGATTTTATGCTGACTCAAATCTTGATTCGAATCTGCTCATTAGCTAAAAAATGTAATAATATTGTTTTTTCAAGGTGATTTGATTTCTACATTTTGGGAAAAATAAGCATCTTTTGCTATTTTATTACTATAAATCACTAAGCTAACTTACATCAAAGATATTTTATATTTGTATTATATATATTGAAGTTATTTGCATTATACATATAATTATAACCCAACTCAAACTATATTTCTGGCGAGCTAGGCTAACTCGAAATTAAAAAGCTTAGTTTATGATTCGATTTAAAATTTTTAAATCAATTTCAAGTCAATTCAAGAGCCAAATAAGTTCTGAGTGAGTTTCGAGTTTTGGATAAATTTTTTTTTGAAAGTCGGCCTAGGCCTAAATTACTCAAAAGTAAAACAGTACATTAAGTACAAAGCTGACGTTCCTAGAGAAGATCGTGAGGAAGGGGCATTCCCCCTTCCCACTGGATGTCGGTGTCACAGAAAAATAGAAGCAATATAATTGGCTATTTTATTTATAGCGTGATATACATATAAAATCCTATAACTTCTAAATAAAAACAAAACACACGTGAGAGGAGCAAAGGTGCTGTCCATGATCCAAATGTTGATTGGTTGGAGAATATCTGTAATGACAGAGGAGGAGTTCCTCTTTATTCACAGTCCGTCTGCCACGTCTATCCATTTGAAGCTATCTTTAATGCCCGCTAGCCCTCGTTCTCTCCGCGTCTTCAGCTGCAAAGGAGGTCAATTTTTGGCCTACAATTTTGAACACAGTTCCATAATGATCCCTTAAAAATCGCACTAGCTCTAACGCGTCCATCGTCCTTAGCTGCGCCATCAAAGTTCACTTGGGGCCTAAAGTTTTGGATAATTTGACACCACTACATCAAATGTGTGTTTCAAAAAAAGATATAAATTTTCATTTGGGGCCTAAAGTTGAAGTCTATATTTGAAATTTTATTATTGTTGGTGTTGATGATAACTTGTGTTTATACCAAATTTGAAAAAGTTTTTGAACTCATGAAAAATCATTTACTATTTACACTACTTGTACCATGACATAATTGATATTTTAGATATTCAAAATGTTTTTTTTTAAAGAAAAAATAAAGGAAAAGAAAAAAGAAAAATAAGAGAGAAGGGGATAAGAGAAAGAATATAGAAAGAAAAAAAATTGTCTTCTTGATGATAAATTTTATTTATTAAAGTAATATTTAAGTGACATAAATTTTACTCATAAATATTGGAAAAGTTATTTCAATGCATGTAAATTATAATTATATGCTACCTTGACCTTCTCTCATTGCATTAATGAGTTAAGCTAAAGGTAAGGTGGCTTATTTGGCTGAGGTTTTAAAACTCGGTTTCGAATCTGATAAAAGTATCGATTTTAGTAATTTTGATAGCTTCAATAGTTTCTGTATTGGCAGCTTCGGTCTTTTCTACAAATTATTTAAATTTAATAAATTTAAATTAAATTTATTAATGATAATTATTAAATATTACTTTTTTAGAGATAAATGAGTTCCAGTAGTTTCAACCGAATTTTGATGGGGCTTCGGTAGTTTCCACTAAAACTCGGTTGAAACTCCGAAACTGAAACTCTGTAGTTTTTTTCTGTTCTATTTCGATCAAAATTGATACGAGTTTCGACTGAGTTTTGAAATCTTTGATTTGGGATTTGTTTACTGGCATGAGGAGCCAGTAAACAAAATAAAACTTTGAGAATATAGAAGTGTGTGGTATCATGCAACTTTCACTCATATAAGAGACTTAAATTTGTAAATGATGGGGACTTTTTTCCAACACAAAAATGTAATATTTTTTAAAGGCATAATTGAATTGGTATTTGCTCGAATGTGATTACGAATCGCGAATCAAAATAAGAGAATGATAGTTCTGTTCTTCTTCAACTGAGTTTGATATCTCCAGTACGTAAATATATCGAAGCACTTTAAATTACGTAAAAAGAAGTTGTTGGAATTAAAATAAAAATTATATCACCGTGACGTGAATTCAAAACACAAACACATATTTCGTGTTATGTTAGTACATAAAAGATCTCAAATGTGTGAGTTATTCAGACGTGACGTCGAATTAGAATGAAATATATCGGATTCAGTCGGAATAATTTTAATTTTCAGATAATTCTATTCTAACTTCCAAGTCCCAAGGTAGATCTTAATTACACATTGGTTAGATGAAAATATACTGTTTCGGTTCCTCCTTTCAATTTTTTTTTCACGACTTATTTTTATTATATTCAAATATGTAATTTTAATTTTTTTAAATAAAAAATTTAATGATCAAATTTAATAGAATCTATTATAAAAGGGTCCGTGTGAAAAACTTTTTGTTTGAGAGAGATACAGGTAACAAGTTTTTATTTTTTGTGAAACTTGAGATATTTCAGGTAATTTTTAATTTTAAATGCACACTTTTAAACTATTCCTAACTCTCAATAAATCATTTTTTAGAAATATATATATATATATATGCTTAATTTTTACTAGAAAAAAATCTGTCAATTGATAGCTTTAATAATAATTTGCTATTATAACCGAATATTAATTTTATTCTTCTATGCAAAAAAAATATATTGATTTTTTCAAAACAATGATCTTTAGCCAAATTTATTTATTTATTATTATTTTTTTAAATTAATATCATTTTGATTCTCACGTCAAACAGAATATTAGTATTAAAAAAATAATTTTTTTAGATATACTAATAAAATAATATTGTGATTAAAAATATACTTAAACTATATTCATGAGAAAGTAATTTTGCAGGCAATCATGCCTAAACTTTATTTTATTATATCTAAATTATCAAAGCCAACCTGATTTTCAGGTTAAAAAATTAATATTCCTATTTTTTTTTAATTTCTCTTTTACTTATACTTTTGGATTTTGTTAGTAGGTATTTTTTCACAAGAAAGTCAAAAGAATATAAGTATTATCTATTAAAATTTAATTTGCAATTTACATATTATTTAATTAGGTTTTTTTTTACAATATTTAATTAGTTGTTAATATGTAATAATGATAGGGTCAAAAAAAAAAAAAAAGATAGGGTCATTTTATTTGGTCGTCTTTATTGGTGCGTTAAAAGCGATTCCCTCCATTTCACATCCACTTGCTTTTCTCTTCGGTGAGCCATTTGGGAAGGTCTTGGCGCCGGGTGGCCGGAGGCGGCGGAGGGGAGCGGCGGAGTGCGGAAAAGGCGCGATTGATCTGGTCTGGTGCTACTGGTGACTGGCGATGGATCGGGGAGGGATTGTTTGTAAGCCGTAGAGGAGACGATTGAGCTTCTTATCTCTCCATCTCTAAGGCTGGTCTTTGGATTCTGAAGTCTGGGTGTTTCTTAGAGGGCAGAGAAGAGGCGAGATGAGCGCCGTCTCGACTCCACATGCGTGCGAATTGGCCGATGAAGGGGCGGCAAGGACTGAGGCTCCTAGGGTTTATCAGGTCTGGCGGGGTAACAACGTAAGTGGATCAAGTTTTGATCTGTCCGGAAGTTAACTGTGGAATGAATGAAAGTTATATATATCTATTATTTTGTTTTTTAGTTTTTTGTTTTATTTGCTTGCTGTAGGTGCTCCGGCAGAATCAACTATGCGTAGGTTCAATATTTTGTAGCATATCTTTAGAGGACTTTGATTCTGAAAGGGTTTATTGGTTTCCTGCTTGCTTCGCATTGTTGGCTAATAAATTTTAGAACTACATATTGGATTTTCGATTATAGATATTGTTGCTGATTCAAGCCAAATTACAAAGTTAAGGATTGATATTAGGTTAATAGTCTATCAAAACTATGAAATTTAAGAAGATTTCAATTTGAGCAGTTTAAGAAATCACTAGAAGGCTAGCAGAAAAAATAGTGTTAATTGAGTGTGTTGAGATGAGTGTGTGAATGTAGGCGTAACATCATTTAAAGAAAAACTTGTAGAGAATAGACCTAGGAGGTATGAGCATACATGATGTCTATTAGAAGGTACACCATTACATTGAGTATATAACATATGGTCAAAAGAACAGATTCTGGCACTTGGGAGCCTATGGTTGAAGATATTGTCTCTATAGACCGTATTGAATTTCATTCAGAGGAAGAACTTTTTAGAGATCACATTGATTTTTATTATAGAGAAACAAGTTTAGCTAAAGCTGTTCAATGATATTGTTTCTATGGACCGTATTGAATTTCATTTAGAGGAAGAGCCTTGTATAGAGATCACATTGATTTTTATCATAGAAAAGCAAGTTTAACTAAACCTGTTCAATCGGGCTTAGCCATTGAAGTTACGGATTTTCAGTTTATGGGAGGTAGAATGGGGCCCATAATAACCTTGTAGGTGAGAAATGACCCTTTTGATTTACCACTAATAGCACCTGTCATTATTGTGTGCGCTTTAGGAAGAGCATGCATGCAAGAAAAGGAGTTTAAGCTTGATGCAGATGGCAAAAATATCTTAGAAAGTAAATAACTTGCTACAGGATATACAAAAGATTTGTATGAGCAGGATTAGGATCATAGGTTGCATTACATAGGACTTATTTTCAGAAAAGGGTTCATAAAGCTGATCCTAAATAGTTTGGATATGACTATTGCCGGATAATGATGATGATGATGATTATAGATACCTTATTTTATTTTTAAAGGCGATTATAAATACTTTAAGCTCGAATTCATCTCATATCTTGGCTTTTCTTTATATCTTTTGCTATTGAGTATATCACTAATGCTGTTGATATGATCATTTTCTGCAGGTGTTTTTTCTTAAAGGGCGATTAATATTTGGACCTGATGTGAGGTCTCTCTTTCTCACTATGTTCCTAATAGTTGCCCCTGCCACCATTTTTTGTGTATTTGTTGCTAGAAAACTGATGGATAAGTTTCCTCATCACTGGGGTATATCTATTATGGTTGTTGCAGTGGCATTCACCTTATATGTTAGTATGATTTCAATTTAATTTCTTATTGTTTCTCTTTTTGTTTCCTTTTCTGTGCACAAAACTGGCCTAATGTGTAGATGTCATGGCGCTTTGCATTATATTTCTATGAAGTTCTGTTGAAAAATATATCTTTTTTTTTTTGAAAGAAAAAAAAAACAATTTATTTTCAACAGAACTTCATAGAAATATATTGGTTTTTGGTGTCCATTTGACTACAAATTTGTATTAATGAACGTAAGATTTGAATTTTTATGCTCTTGATTAGCTTAAGAGCATTGGCTGTTCTTTAAAGCACAGAATATTTGAATATGCCTGTAAATCATGTTGCCATCGATCACATCCATGCATACATGCTTTGTCATAAGATTCATTACTCATAAATAACTTTAAAAACTAGGGTTAATAGTAATTAGGTCTCTCAAGTTTGGGCCTATATGCAATTGGGTCTCGCTAGTTTCAAATTAACTAAATTAATCCTTTAGTTCGAGATAACGTGCAAATAGGTCCTTCAGTATAATGATACCCATTAAAGAATTTTTTTATTTACTATATCATGTTGGACATTATATTTATCTAAAATATCGATGTAGTTTTTAAATTAACCAAACTAGTCCATTAATTAAAGAAAATGTCATTTATTGAATCCCTTTATCAATACCAATGGACTTATTTGCACGTTATCTCAAACTAGATGATCAACTTGATTAATTTAAAAACTAAAGGGACCTAATTGTACATAAGCCCAAACTAGATAGACCTAATTATTGTTAACCCTAAAAACTAAGCGAGATTCTAGTTTTATGCATTGTAAGAAGGAATCCAACAGAAATTTTTGTTGAGCGTATCATAAAAAAGGAATCAACATCTGGATTCCTGGCATTATAAATCTGTATATTATTTATATTATAGTTATTTAGACAAAAATACAACCTGGAAGTTCATTTTGCACATATTTCTTTTTCAGGATTTATGTCTTTTGCTACTCACGTCCGGAAGAGATCCGGGTATAATACCACGTAACATTAGGCCTCCTGAACCTGAAGGCTCTGATGGGAGCATTGATTTTTCAAGTGTGCAAACTCCGCAATTTCGTTTGCCTCAGATGAAGGATGTCGTTGTTAATGGCATCACAGTGAAGACTAAATACTGTGACACTTGTATGCTTTATAGGCCTCCTCGTTGTTCTCATTGTTCAATCTGCAATAACTGCGTGGAACGATTTGATCATCACTGCCCATGGGTTGGGCAATGCATCGGGCAAGTAGGTCATAATTTTTTGTAGATATTTAACAATTGATGAAAACAATACTCTTTACTTGAGGGGACCCTTCAGCTTGAAAACCGTTAGCAACCAATTGAGGATGATTGGAATAGTTAAACACAAAACTCATTGGAATCTGCATCAATTCAAAATCAGTAATATTCAAATTGATTCATGAGTCAAGAAGGTTGGCTTGATTTCAAGTAGCATGTGGCATGCGTAAACTATTATTCAAGCCAGCTTAAAATAATAATAATATATATATGTTTGTAATATGTTAAGATGACATTAGTTGTCATAACTTAGCCCAGAGGCTTTTGTACCTCATGTCAAGGTGGTGGGTTCAAATGCACAAAACAGGGACTTTTTTGGTTTTCAGTTAATCAAGTTGACTTGTACCTGATTCCAGATAAACTTCAACTTGATTCAGCTCAGTTTTTGAAATTGAGATGGCCCAATTCTAAAATTGTGCTTGCTCGGGTTGAATATTTTGAGTTGAGTTGGCTCAGATTGTCTAATTTTGAGCTAACGATTACTTCAAATTTTACTTTCCTGCTGTGTTGAGTTCAATCACCCCTACATTTAATTTCCAGTCTACCTTGAGATTGTTCTAGTATAACCCCAAACCCCTGCCCCAACAATCAGTCTTTTAGCCCTCCAGGAACAAGTGCTGTTTTGCTGTTGTACTAGTTTTCTCCTGCTAATTGGAACCCTTTCTGTATGCAGCGCAACTACAGGTTCTTTTATATGTTCGTCTTCTCAACAACTTTGCTTTGCTTCTATGTCTTTGCTTTCTGCTGGGTTTATATAGTGAAAATTAAGGATGCTGAAGAAACAAACATCTGGAAGGCAATGGGAAAAACGCCGGCTTCTGTCTTTCTAATAGTCTATACATTTCTTACATCTTGGTTTGTTGGTGGTCTCTCAGTCTTCCACTTATATCTTGTCAGCACTAACCAGGTAACTAGATAACCTTCAAGATCATGGATCTCTAAGATGTATTTGCATTGCATAAAAGCAAGTTCCTCAGATTTGCTTTCTCTATTAAGGCATATGATCCTTCGTTATTGATTGGAGGAGGCGTTTGGATTGATGTGTTGAGATATTATGTCATATTATATGGAGAAATTAATTGTGTAATTTTGTGATATATTTAGATAATATTGAACTAAATTATAAAAATACCACTTTATAATGATGTTTGGATGTTACTCAAGAGGTGAGGTAGAATGATTTTCTGAGGAAGAGGAGCTTGGGAATAACAAAAATGAATCAATAGCATTATCATCTTTTAATAGAATGCTATTGAATCAAACAAATAATATTATATAGATAATAGACACCTAGATAACATTGATATTTAGATAACACTACCATCTAAATTGCATCGAACCAAATGCACTTTTTCTCATATTGGCATCATTATTATATTGTGTGAGTCAGTTTAAATAATATTTTTTTACAGGTTGAAGGTTACAGGGGTAAATAATTTTTTCTCTTGGATATCTTTTTTGTTAGTTTGTGTCAAATTAAAAGGACAAAGACAAAATATGGGTTAGTGGTAAGCAGGTTGATAGATAAACTTGTAAATGGATTTGTTGTTTGGTTTATTTTTCTTATAAGTTAATCTCCGCGTGAAGATCTAATATAATGCCAAATACAATCTTTTCAATATATTGTTGTTTCTAGGAAGGTGAAGAAGCCAAATTCATCTCTCTTTAGTTGGTTAATCGAAAACTACACATGAAAATTTTGTCGAACCTCTCTTTGCATATGACATGATCTAGAATGGCATCATGGGGAGTAGGAAGTGAACCATTTTAAATGTTCTGGAGAAGAAAAGGAAAATAGATTTATTTAAAAATTATAGAACTTATGAGCTTATATTTAATTTTATGTTCTGTGGGAAGGATGGTCCTAATTCATGTATATTCATTCAAAAGATATAAGAATAGGTCTCGGTGATTAGCCTTTTCTATCCATTTAGTATGTTATGGTCTTGGGTGATGATCCCAATGAAGATTGAGAAAATTCAATTAATTTTATTGAACTCAGCACTTCAAAAGAAAGCAAAAATTACTCTTACATCCGACGTATCAGTAAAACTGAAAGCAGTAGGATTGGATAACATCAGTAGATGTTTGGAAGTGCTTAGAAGATGAAAAAGTTTTTTAGCTTACTAGATCATTTAATATGATTTTAAAGACTAAAATGATGCCAAATTAATGGAGACAAAGTATATTGGTACCTATTTAGAAGAATAAAGATGATGTACAAAATTATGCCAATTATAGAGGAATTAAATTAATGAGTCATACTTTAAAACTTTGGGAGGTGATCAAACATAGGTTATACCATAATACTAAGGTATCAGAGAATCAGTTTTATTTTATGCCAGATAGATTTACCATAGAAGCTATTCATTTATTTAGATGTTTAATGGAGAAATTTAAAAAAAGAAAGGAAAACTTACATTTTGTTTTATTAACTTGAAAAAAGCTTATGATAAAGTCTCAAGAGAAGTACCTTGGAGAGTTTTAGAAAAGAGAGAATTTGCACTATTTATATTCAACTTATTAAAGACATGTATAAAGGAGCTGTTATCTGTGTTCAGACACAATGAGGTTTGACTAAACATTTTCCTATTACAGTTAGATTACATCAAGGCTCAACTTTAAGTCCGTATTTTTTTGTTTTGATTATGAAAGTCCTTACTGGACATATCCAAAATGGGGTGCCTTGGTGTATGCTCGTCGCAGATGATATTATCCTTGTTGATAAAACTAAAGAGGGAGCTAAAGTGAAACTCGAGCTTTAGAGGAATGATTCCTCTAAAATCTAAAGGTTTTCATCTCAGTAGATTAAAAATTGAATATATAGAGTGCACATTTAGTCAAGAAAGAAATACTTATATTGGTGATGTCACAATTGGTGATGAAATTGTCAAGAAGAGTGAGCATTTTAGATACCTTGGATCAGCCATATAAAATGATGGTGAGATAGATAGTGACGTTATTAGCAGGATTCAAGCATGATGGGTAAAATGGAAAAAATGTTTATGGTGTGTTGTGCGTTAAAAAATTCATCCAGACTTAAGGGTAAATTTTATAAAACTATAGTAAGACCGGCAATGATATATAGTGCTGAATGCTGGCCTACAAAGAGAAAACATATAAATAAAATAAATATTGTAGAAATGAAGATGTTAAAATGGATGTGCAGATATACACAAAAGGATATGCAGATATACACAAAAGGATAGAATGAGAAATGAGTATATCCGAAAGAAAGTGTTACACCAATTGAGGATAAACTTAGAGAAAATCGCTTAGATGGTTTGAACATATAAATCGTAAGTCAATTGAAGCTCTAATTAGAAAAATTGAGTTATTAGATCTTGCCCATATACAAAAAGGAAGAAGGACCAAAAAAGACATGACAAAAAACTATAAGGAGTAATCTTAGTTACTTAGACTTAGATAAAATTTGTTAATTGATAGAACGCAATAGAAACAAAGAATTCATGTAGCCGATCCCGCCTAGTGAGATTAAGGCTTGGTTGTTGTTGTTAGTTTTCCATGAGTGACATGTTTATCAGTTTCATTCATATGCTTTGTTTTTTAATTTGGCGAGACAAAAATTATATGATCCCTTTTTGTGTGCTTTTTGAATTTAAATTTCATCGTCAAATACTAAGAACATGAAAATAAAAACTGTAGAATGTATCGAATATGGTTGCTCGACTTATGCAAGCAAACACATTATATATCTAACTGTAGAGATTCTGCCAAAGTGTTAGTGGCAACATGTGAAAATATTTTAGTTCTTTTATTTCTTTTCGGTAGGTTTTTGTGCAACTTAGCTTCAAATATTTTTTATGCTTTCACATTTATTATTCATGAGCTTTACCATGTGTCGCTCTTGCGATCGACAATGTATTTTGCTTTTCTCAGACAACATACGAGAACTTCAGATACCGATACGAACGCAAGGTTAATCCGTACAACCGTGGCACAGTGGCAAATTTCAAAGAGATTTTTTTTGCAAAGATCTCTCCTTCTAACAACAATTTCCGAGCACGAGTGCCGTCATACCACGAACTACAGTTTCAGCAATCGACGGGAGCCTTTTTGAGCCCATACATGGGTAAAGTCATTGGAGACATCGAGACGGGAAAAAAGGTGATTGATTGGGGAGAACATGAGTTTGCTGAACCCGTTGACATGGAAGCAGGTTTCGGCGGTCGAGCAATCGACGATAAGCATACTGTGTCATGCGACTCTGCGTTCGATCCAGAGCCGGTATCAGAACGGCGAACTGCGGCGAACATGCCACCGCTGGGATTGGCTTCAGATCCTGGAGCTGATCATTCAAATGTTCATGGATATGTTGTGCAGGAGATTAGATCAGCAAGCAGGTGAGTTGTTCTGGTTTTCTTCACATTATCAGCTTAAAAGCTGATATGCTTTGTCATGCATCATTTTTTTTTTTTTTTTTAGTGATTTGGTAACTTGATGTTCCATATCTCTAATGGGTTTGAAATAAATGTGTTGTTTCTGTTTATTGATTTTTTTTTTCTTCTTCTCATTTTTCATGGTTTATACATGCTCCTTTTTGTATTTTTAAATATGCAAGCATATGAGTTGTATATCTTCTTGTATGTAGACTCGACTCATGATTTCAACTTGAACATGACCTGCTTTAATCGGGCATAGATCAAGCTAATCAGAATTTGATTCGTTTAAGAGGACTCAGATATGTGTGGATCAACTCGATTAAAACTCATAGGCTCTGTTTGTTTGCAGTTGAAAATTAATCTGGTTTAATTTTAATGAGGTATATCATATCACACATAAAATTTAATATTAAAAATTAATTTTATTTCACATCCTACACATGTTATTAAATTAATAACTAATTTATATTATATTCCTCACATATCTCAACATATAACTAACTTTATGTCACATTTCACATATTTCAACATAATAATTAATTTTATTTCACATCATTCACAACTATCAATAAAAAAATATCTCTATCTAAATTTAATTTTAATTTTATTAAATTTAATTTTACAAACAGGTAGATCCTATAATAATATGTTTATTAAAATTAATATAAATTTTTTTATTAGTTTTAATAATATTTATTAAATTTGCATTACTTAATTTAGTTGTATTTTTTATGTTCTTAATTAAATTTAATGATTATAGTGATTGGAAAAAATATTGAATCTATCAAATTTTCTTTTAAAAAATATAACAATAAATGAGTTGGTAAGTTAAGTAATTCATTTATTGAACAGGTCGAGTATAGGTCTTCATGCTTAATTTAGTTAATAAAAGAATTGGTTTTAGGTTATGTTTAAGCGAGTCGGATCAAAAAATGAGTTGATCTGAACTCAGCCCACCAACTCAAAACCATATTTTTTTAATTTTAAGTTATTGTTATAATAATTGTTTTAAGTTTAGATTTTAATCTCCAAATTTGGACCACTTCCAACTACATTGGTATTTACCAAATTATATTTATTGCAATTTTTTTTAAAACATTAGAACAAGACAACTGGCTATAATTTAAGCAGATTAAATGAACAAATACAACATAAAATTTAGCTAAAAATTAAAAAATAATTAAAAGTCAAATTGATTTTAACTCAATCGAGCTTGAATTAATAATAAATGAGTCAGATCTAGTTTGGATCGAACGCTTCTCATTTACTCTTTGAATTGAATTTAAATTGAATCGAAAACTTTTAATTTAATCTTGAGCCAAAATTGAATCGGCTCGAGATCTGATCGCTAACATTCGAGTATGATTAGGGATTAATGTGATAGTTTAGAAAATGACGAAGGAGTGATAGGAGTACATTTGTGGAATGTGCCATGATGTTAATTTGAGGTAGAGGTGTTTTTCGAGCAAATTTGTCTAAGATTTGCATATCATACTGTAATTCTCCATAAGAAAATTATTTAGAGGTCGTTTAATTAGTTTGATGTTATCTTGATATTATGTCGTGTTATATAGATATCATCTTTTGATTGATAATTTTATAATTTTTTAAAAGATAATTTAAAATTATTCTCAAACTAAATAATTATTTTTTGCTAAATAATATGATATAAAATTAAGATGACATTGAAGCAAATGTTCATTCAGTGAAATGCAACATCTCTGGAGTTTTTTTTTAATCTATTTGGTCGAGATATTCTTTTGATGATTTATTTAGGAAAATATGAAGCGTCTAATTTAATGATATTTTTATCATAGAAAGTTAATGATGGAAATGAAGGGTGTTAAGGGAATAAGTTTTCACGTCATCCAATCATGATATGTGAACAAGGTTGACTAAATCTTTAAACTGTATCACTTGAATAGCACTTCTGAACAGACTGAGTAATCCATCTTGATTGAGGTTGAGCATTTCGAGCCTAGTCTAACAGTAGGGTCGAACAGATAATCAGCTAGCAGGTTCTTATCTAATTATAGCCGCACTCTATAACATGATCCTCTTTCATTTTAAGGACAAAGAGGGGATATCTGTTATTAATGTTTGAACTGTCAAGCGGCATTAGCAGATTATGCTACCGCCATGCCGCACAGTCACGGCATCATTAATGAAGCCTACCTAATCTATATACTTTCATACTATTTTTCTTACTATAAATAAACTCATTTATGATAAAAAAGAGATTCCGATCATTAGAGTCTGGGCTCTTGAATGAATAGAGCATTATTTACTTACTATTCGCCCAAAACTCACGAGCTCTATTTTTTTTGTTTGATCAACCCTTGCAGCTATGTTTTTCCTATAGCAAACAACAGTCAACCCTAGCTTTCCTTTATTCTTTCCAGAGAGAACCTTGAGGAAAGCTCCTTTTTTCTCCTCCTTCATCCTAAGCTTTTTAATTCTCTTTATTATTTTTTTAATACAGTTATTCTTGTTCGTAATCTCTAATTTGGATTTTTCACCTAAACAAAGAGGAGGTTAATTTTGTGTTATCTATGTTTGTAGCTCCTTCAACAATTGTTTGAAATATTCTTGACTCAAAATAGAGCTGATTTTTTCTTATATATTTAAAATTGAGTCAACTTAATTTCTCTTATATAAGTTGCATAAAATCAAATCAAATTTCTACTAAAGAACTAATAATTCTCATTGACAATCAACTAGTTTCTTTTCAATATTAACTTAAAATTAAGTTCAATAAAAAAAATGATTAGGAATCAAATGAGAAAAATGCCTTCCATTTGTTCTTGCTAGCTAGCTTTTGTTGCATGCAAGCTAATTGCCAACCCTAGGTGCATGCATTATTGCACTTTGTGCTTAGTTGAACAATATTTAATTAATCAATGCATTGATATCAACCATCTATTATGCATTAACATAATCTCATCTCTTTCTCATCTTTCAATTCACAACTCTCCTCTCTCATTTGCATGCTCCTCCAAGGAAGGGTTGTGAATGCAACCTCTTTTTCATCTTCCAATTCCCATCTCTCCTTTCTCCTTTGCATGCTCCTTCAAGGAAGTTTCCCCCATTAATGGTGCTCATCACCTCTAGAAATACCTCATTGTCTAATTGATAACAAGGAGAAATTACACCAATAAGGACAAATATCATTAAGAATGCCAATGACATGCCTTTTACTTAGTTGCTATTATATTTATATATGAATTGGAGCAAAATGCATCTAAGTTGCATGCATCTTGAAAAATTGTGATTTTGGCACTTAATTTGCACTCACTACAAAAACAAAAAATGCACATTTTTTTGAAAATTGACAATATCATAAAATTACAATAAAAAAACTACAAATATGCAAGTATTTCGTAACATTCACTTTGAGAATGATACAAAATTTATTAGGAATGGGCATATCCATTTCTAAGCAAAAATTATCAGCATCGGATAGTGCGTCAAAAAATCAGCTGTACTATTGACATTACGCTGTATATAACTAACTCTGCAGACAACAAACATCAATAAAATGTTCACAACAAGTTGTTCACACTTTACATCATAGCCTATCATTAATTTTGCTTTTCACATCAAAAGAACGTAAAGTGTCAAATTTATGATTTTTGAGGTATTTTATGATACACAATGTCCCGAGGCATGATTTTCAAAGTACAAATTCACATTGAAATAATTTTTAAGAGCAATAATATTACAATTAAGACACTTACAAATGGTTCTAATAGAATATAGATGGAGAGTAATTAATTAATTAAGGTGCACTATTTGATATTAAAATAATTTTGTTGTCATTTATATAAGCATCAAAGGCATGATATTTTGTGTATATTTTTTCATATTTTCAAACCTAAATAAAATCAATCCTAGCTAATCAAACACAAGCCTAACCCACCATTGATTTCATTGCAAGTTGAATTAAGTAGCCAAAATAGTTTAAACAACCTAAAAAGGTGAATTGTGACCAAGTGCAACTCAAACTCTCACATGAGATAATTTTTTTTAAAAGATGATTGCTATATGAATCTTAAAATTATTTTATTTGCAAGCTAATTTCTCAATTGTTATTTATGCCTTCCACACTTTAAAGTAATTGTAAGTTAGAGTTTGATCACATAAATTATATATTATTATCACCATTTGTTGTATTTTATTTTCCCTTTTTTTTGGTATCATATATATTATCACTTTTTGTTATTCATGTATCATTACATTCAGAATTAGTATTTAATAAATAAATAATATAGCTTAAATGCTACCCATAGGACAGATAATGCGTCGAGTTTGAACGAGTTTGCTTCAACTGAAGCTTGAGATTTTCAAGTTTAATTCTAATGGAATAAAATCTATTTAATTTTTAGTCAATTGTTGAGTTGGATCAAGAGCTTAGATTTTAACCTTTTTTTTTTATAATTTAGGTACACATTTTGCTTATTTTATATGATTTTTAATAATTATATATTATAATTTTTAATCAAATATATATATATATATATATATATATATATTATTATGCATATATCCACAAAGCCCTGCGTATATATCGTTATATATATATAGAATAAATCACTGAAAATTTTCTGTATCTAATTTATAATTATTATTTATTCCATGATTTTTAAAATTTGCTTAAAGTTCTCTATAGTTTACCGAATATTATATAAAAAAATTTTCGAGTGTAAAATTTAATAAATTTTTAATTTTACTCTTAACATTTTTTTTTAATTTTTCATATTTTTGTAATTATAAGTTCTGTGTTACTCACCGTCACCGCCTTGTTGCCTCGTTGATGCTAGTTTATCACCGCAGCCTTATTAACACTATCTGAGAGAGACAAAGAAAGAGGTTAAAATTGAATTTTTAAAAATTTGAAATAAAATATTTCTTAGATGATAATAGACATTATCAACATAAATCTTTTATATAATAATCATAATTTAAGGGATCTTTAATATTATAATATTTTTAAAATAGAAATCTTTCGGTAAGTTTTTATAGTAATTATAGATTAATTATAATAACCTTTCAGTAATTAACCTTTTTAAAGAGTTAATTATGAGTTGAATCGATTATATTTCGATTGATTTGACTTCAAGTCTTAAAAAATTGAGTCGAGTTTAAACTGAGTAATTAAAATACGAGCTAGCTTTAAGTAAGCTTGAGTTTTAGTTTTTTTTTTTAAAACTTTTTTGCATCAAACACCACAATTTTCCTTCTTTAATTAAAAATTATAGTTGTGTGAACTTGAACTCAAGATTTTCTAATTCTAGACAAGCTCTCTACTCACTGAATAAATAGAAAAGCTACAGTTATTTTAAATATTTTGCTCGACCTTAGTTATATATATGATATATATAATTAAGTGCTTCTATTTTTGAAGGCCTCACATAATTATTTTCTCATAAATTCTCTTCAAATGATAGCTAAAACAACCAAAAGGAATCAATGTTGTTTAAAAGCTTGAAGTGTAGGCAAAAGGAAGAAGAAGAAGAAGAAAAAAAAGGTGAAAATGCTACAAGTAGGTGGAAGTATACTGTACATTTTGTGATGAAAAGGTCTAGAAAGTTCATATCAAAGATGGTTGCCACCACATAGTAATAATTAGGGGTGTCAAAATGGGTCGGCGGGTCGGGTTCGGATCGAACCCGAATCCGACCCGACCCGAATAGCCTTAACCTGAACCCGACCCATTTATTAAATGAGTCAAAATTCATGACCCGAACCCGACCCGTCCCATTTATAGTGTAATTTTTTATAAATGCCCAACCCGAACTTTACCCGACCCGATTATGCCCAACCCGAACCCGACCCGTTTAATAAATGGGTCAAAATTCATGACCCATACCCGAAATTTACGAGTCGAGTTCGAGTCTGGTTCACGGGTCGGATCATATATTGCCACCCCTAGTAATAATACAAAAGTTGATCAAAAAGAAAATGATGCATGCCAAGCATCACCTTACTAGGATTCCAACTCAGTGAGTCAAATCAATGTACCCTTCTTGGATGATTGCATGTCAGGATGGCAAGTCATTCATGGCAAAAAAAAGGTTGGCACATGACAACCTAAACATTCTCAAGATAATAATCCGATCTTCGTTAAAATTTCAATTAAAAGTTTTCGATTTAATCTCAACCTAATTAATATATGAACGAGGAGAGTCTGATCTAATCTCGATCCGAGTTGAAGTTAATCTGACTTTCAATTAATTTTCGATCTTTCAATGTCTTTATTTATTCACTAACTTAAATCGTATTGTCCATCTTGATCTCACAGTTAGAAATATAAACAAAAATAATAATCTAGTTAATAGGATTTGAGCTATAAAAAAGTTCTAATTTAATTATCTAGTTTGCTGTTATGGAAAAATTAATATGCTAAAATAAGTTACATATAAAAATATTTATAAATATTTTTTTTATTTTTTTAATCGATCTGATTTTGTGCTAGCTCAAGCCAATCTCATGACACCTCAAGATTGGATTGATAAAAATCTAGTTTCATAAAAACGACTCATTAGTCGGCTTGTTTGGATCGAGTCAGTCTCGATTCGATCCAAAACTCAATTCAACTTTTAATCAATCTTTGATGTTCAAACCAAATTAATAGCCTTACCGATAACTAGTTGAATTTTTTTTCTCGACATTTTGACTCGAATAACTCAAGAGCTAGCTAGAGAACTTAACCCACTAATTATTTGCATGCATGGATGTATGTATGATATTCAAATGATACATGAATTTTAAGTAGACATATTAAGAAAACATAATTATTTATATAAAGCATGTAACATGTAAGCTTTCTTTTATTTATTTATTTATTTTTGATATGACTTTCTTTTAAATTGATATCAATAATTTAACTCATGTTAACTCATACTTCAATCAAAGTTTTTTTTTTTTTAAAAAGAAATATTTATTTTATATGAAGCATGCTGAAAACCCCTTTAGTAGACTCCAACTGTCTCAATATATGATTTCCTTCATCATTGTAGAAGTCATAGTTATTGGTGGTCTGCCAAATAAAGAAAAAATTATTGAGTCACGCCGTTATGCGGCCTTATTTATTAGACGTATGATAAGAGTGTGTCAAGTAAGTAAGTGGGTCCTGTGTATTGAGCCATGCACAGTGGCGAAAAAACTCTATTTTACATTATTTTGTCATCGTTTAGCATCATTTTTTTATATTTTTTACAAAATTTTTATTGTATAATAATTTTTGCTCGATTTACATGCATATACAAAATATAAAAAAAATACAAAGTAACTAAAGGTCCATACAAAGCAAAAATATATTATATAAAATACAAAAAAAATACACTTGTGTATAGACATTTTTGATTTTGTATCAACTATTTTTACTTTGAATTCACTTTTTTTGATTTTATATATGTATGTAAATCAAATAAAAAATATTATATAATAAAAAAATTTATAAAAAGATAAAAAATGAAACAAAACACCGAGAAATGATGTGAAATTGCGTTTCTTCACCGTTGCACGCATGGCACGGTGCGCGGGACCCACTTACTTGCCTAGTGTAGTCCTATTGAGCACTTAATAGATGAGGTGGTGTAATGGTCTGACCGAAAATTTTTCGTTTCAAAGACAATTAATAGGAGAGAATATATTATTTTATAAATTTTGTAGGAAATAAAGTTACTTTAATATTAAATTGTGTATAAGATGCGAAATAAATTATCTAAATTTAAAATATAAAAAAAAATAATAATGTAGCTATTTTTATGCTTAATGCTCATGATTACGTGCATTCAAATCAAAACTCAAAATTTCATTAAAAAAACAAAAAATCAAAACTTAAATAAATTTTGATGGGATAAAGTTAAGCTAAAGGGCTTTAAATTGAAATTTTTGATGGAGACCACCTTGGCCATCTCAACATGGAGGACAGGTAAAATTATGAATTATTAAATTAATATATATATAGTTTACTATAATATATATAGTTATTTTTTAATTATGGGATACTAGCAACTAAATCCTTTATACAATACTTAAAGTAATTTTATTTACATTTTAAATATGAAAGTTTTAATATTTAGGGTAAATTGCGTTTGGGTTCTTGAGTTTGGGAGAGCATTGCAAACTAATATTAATTTTTAAAAAATCTTAATTTTAGCCTCTAAACTTATAAAAATGTTATAGTTTTGATTCCTTTTTCAAAAAATTATTTTTTTCTTGCCCTTTCTTGATAAAAATATATAAAATTTGATCATTTTTTATTGATTTAAACAATTTACGTATTTTAAATTACCACTATATCCCTATATCGTCACCTTTCGTTGAAGTATAACAAAAGTCTAAAATTTAATTTGTTTCATCTTTTGCTTTCTTAGCTATAAAATTTAAAACTAATCTTATAATATAATAGTAAAAAATTAATAATTATATTTTAATTGAAAATAAAAAATAATGCTTTTACAAATTAATATTTTTAAAAAATTGAAATTAATTTACAATGCCTTTCTGTCCTCAGAAGTCCAGATGCAGTTTATCCTAATATTTATATATTTTTGCATGTTGATTTTAAAGTAACTATAAATCACAACTTAATCATCTTGCTCGTTAATTATTTTCGTACTCTACATCCTTGTAACTCTTCAGTAAAAGTGATCGAAAAAAAGGCATCTAAACTGGGTCTCAATCATGTACATAGTTACAACGCCTAGCTTGATTTCTTTGATTTCCCCTAATAAAATCGAGTAGATGTCTGTTATCAAGTTAGTATAAGATCTTATAATAGTATTTTACATTTATTTTTCAGTCCCTATAGTCAAAATTAGTCGTTGAAAAGCCTATCTTTTTTGAAAAATGTATTTTAATTGTCGACATGATTTCGAAATTTCCTCCCATAGTTTCTCCCATTTTATTGAACATGTGGTTCAATTTCAAATTGTTGACATTCTCCAGAAATCTGGTGATTGTCATTCTATGTTCCCTTGAGGTGATGTCCAGCCTGAATGTCAGATGATCATCATTGTTTGGCTTAAAATCAAAGGCATACATTCATCGACCTCTCGATTTCATCGAATTTCAGAAATCTGTGGTCATGGGTGTCAATCGAGGAACAATGGTACTCCATAGATGACTCTTATATATGATAATTTGATGTCTAACTATAGTAGAGTTTAAAGTTTTAACATATATAAGAGGATAATGACAATAATATAATGTGTAAAAATTTTATTCACGGATTCTAGATTGACCATTTGTTTATCTTAAATATCTTATCAAATCATGACGAAGCTAGATGCCTCATAAAATTTTACGTTGGGATCTAAATTTCAAGCAAACTCAAACTAAATTGAAATTTTCAAGTAGTTTCTTCGTCTGATTATTGTCATTAATTATCTGCTAGAATCAGATCAAATTTTTTTACCCTAATTACGAGCATAAACATACACGTTAATTAGCACACATCAAAGATGTTTATCATCAAGAACCTTTAGTTTGTGATCACTCCCATACAATGATTGTCATCAATGCTTATCTCTTAGAAGATGAAAAGAAGATATAGAATAAGGATAGATAATCAAATTGAAGATTGAGTTAATTGCAAGATTAATCACAAGGGGACCCTTGCATACCTATACATTAATCTTGGGTGGTGCTTATGATCAAGAATAAATTTAGCAAAATTGAAACCCTAAAAGATCCCTTTCCACTTAATTAATCAGCCATGGTCACCATTAATCTCCTTCAAGAGATGAATGGTGAGCACTTGTTATCACATGTAGTGGTCATGCATGAATGCCAAGCTACTGACAAGTGCACTTAGAGAGGAGGAGAAAGGACTGATTCATGGAGGATAAGAACTAGATGTTTTCATCAAGTGGGGTAGTGGGTCTTTTGCTTTGGAGAAAATTGCATTTGGGTTCCTTTTGGTACGGTTCCGATTATATGTGAGTCCAAAAATTTAAATCATCGTATCACTTTAGTCACTGATCGATGCTGATTAATTATACATCTTTCCTTATCTAGATTCATTGTAGATAATATTCATCGAAATTTCTCATTGATGGGACTGGCATGTAATGGGAAGTGCTCCATCAGGGATCCAAATGTAATTTATCTTTACTTTATCCTATTTTTAGCCTACAGATTTGCATGCACGTATGTGCTTTACTCTTTTAAGGAAGATAGCAACAAATGCTCCATTATCAACAAACTTAATTAGCCATTAAAGTTTACACATTAGACATCATCAAATAATTATTCATGCTAATTTGTATCTTCGACAAAACATGAAAGTGACGGAACTCGTGGCATTCTTCAATTGCTTCTAGTGCTATGAGTCACTAGATGTGAAGTTTCAACAGGGTCGAGGTTGAAGCAGTAACATGAGACCATTAGAATATATTATTGCATCTTCATTAGAATATTTCATTACCTCAAAAAGTTAAAGGTTATACTTTTGTTTCACACAAATTGAAGATTATGTATTTCTTTCCATCGAGTCTTTTAAATATAAAAACATATATATATATATATATAACTTCATCACCTGTTCTTTCAAATTTTTTGTTAATTTTTGTAAAGTCTTGAAACCCTGATCACCCCACTTCCACTTTTAGGTTTTCACCAGATGATTTCGCCAACAACTCATCCCCTAATTTTTCGTCCAGAGACTCTAATCTCGTCTTAGAAATCGAGCTCGTCATCCAGGATGACTACCAATTAATTTCTCTTCCTCTCTCTAATCTAAATCTCCGCCCCCTCTCTCTCTCTCTCTCTTTCTCTTGTAAAAGAGAGTGATCTCGATGCTAAGTCCTCATTGCGTTGAAGGCTGACAAGGAGGACGAAAAGCAATATGGGGATGATTCGGAGTTTTAGATTAGATTGTTTTGTGATAGCAAATATATTGGTACCTGTGTTGGGGGGATGAGAAGGAGAAACCTTAAATGCAAATGAGATGAGAGAGATCTAAGTGATGGTATTTTGAGAATTTCAGGAAAATTTAATGTTAAATTTGACAAAATCATCAGCCATGAAATTATTTTTACACATCAGAGGCCAACAAAAATAAATTCGAGCCCGTAGACCTATATAAAATAAGGATCTATGCTAAAAAAATTTGAGTGATATTTATCTTAAATTTAATCAACAAAGTTAATTAACCTTTTAGATTTTCCCTTTTATATTCAATATAAAGGGGACATTTTGAGAATTTTTTAAACAATCTTTATTAAAGTTGACAAAATGATCAATAGTGAAATTATTTTTAGTAAATTTAAATTTGTAAATCTATATGAATTAAATAGGATCTAAACTCTAAAGCTAATTAGAGTGATATTTATTTTAAACATAATCTCAATAAGGCTAATCAACATTTTAATTTTCCTTTTGATGTCCAACATAAGGAATAGAAATATCACTTGTATGACTTTTTTTTTCTAAAGAAATACTTACATGCTTTTTTTTTAAGAAACATTTATATGGCCGGTTTTGGTTTTCTATAAAAACAGCACTTATATGTATAGAAATATTATTATCTAGTTTTTAAAAATGAGCCTTAGAGCTTATTTGGTTGGATATTAAATTTAAGTAAGAAAAAAATATTTTATTTTATAAAATTAATAGAAAGAAATTTATTTTAATAGTGAAAGTGTGTACGTAGAATGTGAAATAAAATTAATTTTAAAGTTAGAATTTACGTTGAATGTGAAATAAAGTTAATAAAATTTATAATATATTTAAAATTAATAGAAATAAGCCCTTAGGCTCTATTTGATTGGAGGAAAATTTTTTTAAAAAAAATTATAATTTTTTTTAAATGTATATAATGTGAAATAAAGTGAGTTAGTTATATTAAAAATTATATTAGATATAAAATAAAGTAATAATATAATATTAAATTTATGTAAAATAAAATATAAAATATTATTTTAATTTTTTAAATAAAAGTAAAATTTTTAGTTGAGAGAAATTTAAATTATAGCTAAAGTTTTCCCCAATGGGGCTTAGTTTTCAATTCTTCTAAATTATTATTTAATAAAAAAAATTTTAAAAAATGGCTAAGTTCTTGATAATATTTGTTCATATAAATCACAGACTCTGTAATATATATTCTAATTTTAGATATATAAATATATATATTAAACATTCAAATTTATATTTATAGAAGTACATTTGCCTAATTCTTATGAATATCATAAATTTTGTCACAATCATTAATTAAGTTTCATTAATTAGAATAGAACAACATAGTGTGAACATATATAGGATATAAATTACATAAAATGAAAAATGATATTTAATTCGATAAATATTTGATTTTTACACAACACCTAGCTGTATTTATTAATGTTATATGTTTTATTTTTTAGGTATCATATAGTTTAAACTTTGTAGAATTAAGTAGCTATTTTTTTCATCTAATTACTTTTATAATATATATATTTAATGACTGGATAATTATTAAGATATCGATCTTGAGCTAATTAAATGAATAAGCTCCTCTGCGTAAGCCATTAATTTACTCTTTTTTGTAAAGAATTAACATGATTGGATAGCTAAATAAAATATATAAATGTATAATTATCAGATAAATATATCAAACATTAATTAATGGTACTGGAAAAGTGATAGACTACACCTTATCCCATGATGACAGCCATGCACTAATGGTATGGTTTCCATTAAGTAACATATATATGTGTATATATTTATATTTATATTATATATTTCTTTATTTATTTATATATACATATGTACTAATGTTTGACTAAATGATGTTAATGAAACATATAGTTAAGAATATTACATAGTATGTCTTTGTGTATACGTATATATATAACGAATTATATAATTTAGAATTTAAAATTATTTATAGTGATGAAAGAAGTACTTTTGATATGTTAATAGGGCAAGATATGTATATATGTATGTGTTATGAGAGAATAATTTAATTTTTCATACAAAATAGTAAATGTTTTACTTATGTTTAAGTAATCGATGAAGTTGATCATGACAAAATTAAGATAATAATCTTTAATTTGTCTATAGCCTTTTCGTGTGATCTAGTTTCGGGTCTTAATAATTTTGTCGTTAGATTCAAGTTACACAATGTGATGATTGGAATAGAAAATGATGGAGAGTACTAATTCTTGTCCTGTTTAGCGCGGCGCAACTGCGCTAGGATCAAAATTGTACTAATTTAAAAAACAACAATAATAATAAAAAATAAATATTTTAAAAAATATATATTATTTTACTTTACATACTCAATAAATTTTAATAAAAATATCAACTTTATTTCTCATCCTATACTAAAATATTAGAATAGAGTATTTTGATCTAGGATGTGGAATAAAGTTAATATTTTTATTAAAAATTATTGAATATATGAAGTAAAATAATATCATTTATATTAAAATTTATGTAGAAAGATTAAAAAAATATATTTATTATTATTATTATTATTATTATTGTTTTTTAAATTATACTATTTTAGTTCTGATTTTAGTCCTCGCGCCAAACAAGGCCGTTGGATCTCTAAAGATTGATCAATGAAGCGACTACGGCAAACTTTTAAATGGATTGATACAACTATATCATTAAACATTGAGATATTGATGATGAAATTAAGTTCTGAAATAATTATATATTTATTTACTATAACTAAACTTAATGCTTAATTTATCTTTAGATTGACTTTTCTATCACTTATTGTATTACAAATATGTGATTTATCTTATATTAATATGATAAATCTAATGCATAACACAAGTGTATATATAAATCATATACCTAAGTTACAACTTATATAATGTACGCACCCGTGGAAATAAAGTGAAATTTTAAAATATCATGTTTTATAATGATACAAAATTATAAATCATGAGTTCAACTATAAATAATTTTAAAAAATCATATATGAATTATTTGGGCAATCAATTTTTGCCCTCTTATTAGTCGTAAGTTTATTAATTAATTATCAATACATTAGGTTTCATTTCTCCTCATTAAAAAGACCATTAAATTTTATCATTTCTTTTTATAATTACAAATAAGGGAAACTTTATTAGGTGATAAATATGATATAAATTTATTGGCTGACAATTATAGAAAATATTAATGTATATATCCATAATTAAGTGGACTTTATTACATATCTTTTAATATATAAATATATTAATGCACATATAGTATTTCAATAGATTAAATCTATATAATAATGGCTTCTCACACACACACACACACATATATATATATATTATTCATGGCCTATTGTCAACATTTATGAATTTAACATAATAACTGCCAAAGGAAAAGCATATGCAAAATTTATGACATGATGATGTCAGTAATAAAGAAAATCATTTTTTAATATATTAATTTTTGTAAGAAATTAACAAATAAATAAATTGTGCTTAAATAAATCTAAAGTCATTAACTTTAAAAAAAAATTAGAATTTAGACCCTCTAATTAAGAAAATGTTCCGAGAGCTAGGGAAGATGTGTCGATGACTAATTATAACAATGAAGATGTTAAGAGAAGCTACGTACGTACCTAGCTAGCAGTTATTTAAGAAGAAAAGCATTGAGCGAGTTATCCCTTGGAAGGGCAGGCTTTCAAGCTAGGTCGTACATGTTCTTTTTAGAAGGTGAAAGACAAAATGAAAATAATTTTCGAAGTAAGGCTTTTTTCAACAAGTTTAATAAACCGAAAATGGTGATTTTTGTGAAGGACGAAAAATCCATGGAAAGTATTCTATAATGATAGTTGCTATATATATATATATCCGTAATTAATTCTCTTGAGAATAATCAACATTATAAATTGGCACATACATGAAAGACTTTGTTATTATAATTTGACATGCTTAAACATACTAGATTGTATCTATCACTCAAGCCTTCAATAAATATAAGAGAGGTTTATGAAGTTCAAATATCCATACAAGAGCATAAGTTGATCCATCATAGCCAATAGGATCTAGTAGTGAAGGATGAGTAAACATCTAAAGCCTTTGTTATCAAAGAGGAATATAAAATCTAGGAGAAGATTAATTAATTATATATTTTGTGAGTCTCCTCATATTAACCTATTCTTATATCAACTTATAATAAGGTGAAAAAATTTGTAATTCTCTAAAAGATAATTCGAGGAAGTAGAGCAAATCTTGAAATCTACTACATATATAGTGAAGTTTATTATTGTGTTTGACATCAAATTGGCTTTCCGGCCTCCTTGTTTATTAATGAGGATTTTCCGTGTTAAATTAATTTATGTATGTTTTGCAGTGCATAAATCTGTTTTCTTAAGATCATGTAGATTTGATAAATTTTGTGAATATTATAGAAAAAAATTAGTTTCCGACTTCATGACCCGCAACAAACCCGTATTGCATCTCCATAAGTTGGGCCACCATAGCCTTTGGAGACAACAAAAAGTGTCATCCTTAGTCACTAAATGCTGTAGTCTACTACCTATATATCCTTTCCTCAGTGTTTTGAGATTTAAAGTCAATGAATAACAAGTTGGATCTTTTTTTTAAACCAAGAAATATGATGGCTTCAATTTAAGGAAACTATATATATAAGAAGCCATATCCAAAGAATATTCTTTCAATTAGCTGTATGTCACCCATGGAGTGTATAGGCATATCATCCCTCCATTTTCTCCCCCCATTTTCTCCCTCCATTTTCTCCAAGGAAGGTACACACCCCCTTCCTTGCTTTGCTGACAAAATGATCATGACAATTCGAAAGTGTCCGATATATACTCGATGCATCCTAATAATTAACGATCCGAATGAACCGATTGAGTACTTAGAAATTTGTTGTTTGAGTCAAAATGAGTCATCTTTCATGAAGTTCAAGTCAAGTAAAGTTTATTAGAAATTACGGTATGTTAATTTAAGAATACAATTTTGATTTTAAGTCGTAACGATAAACTTAAGCTTTTATGCAATTAGGTGTAAAACTTAAAAGACAACAACAACAACAACCAAGCCTTAATCGAATAGTAAAAGTCTGGTGCATTTTTTGAGGATCGCATAAAGAAGTAATTAAATAATTCTACTTCTGTCTGGTGTTTATCGATAAAACCCTTAAACGTTTCTATAACGTCGTGATATTTTGCTTTTTGTGATAGAAGCAAGTTTAATGTGGAGTCTGGATCAGTTTCAGAATCATTCGAGCATTGTATCGTCAACTTGTTCAACTTGTCTATAATTGATTGACCACTTTGTACTATAACGGGAAGTAGTGTGGGGATCCCAAAATTTTTTTGAATTCACGCTGCACAAACGAACCATTTTTTTTAATATATTAAAAATCACAAGATATAAGCTGATGACTATTGCTATGTCCATAAAATAATGTGCACTAAGCTTTGCTTGTCTGAGTCATTAGAACTTTAAGTGAAACATTACATGACGGAAGCTGAGAGGAAAAAAGAGAGGAAGGAACCATATGCTTACTAGCTCATTGGATTCAATCAGCGCAAAGATTCTTCTCAGAAGGATGCCAACAAAAATTGAAGAAAGCAAGTCTCCTATTGAAGATTCATTCTATCAAGCAAGTCCGTAGCTGATATTAATACATATATAGTATATACATATATTATATGATTATATATTATAGTATATTTAATGTAATACGTACATATATTGCTGATGATGTCCTATCTTAAATATGAGTTATTATAATTTATATAGTGTTGGTGTTTCAATAAGGAGGGACAATTGAAATCTTAAATAAAAGAGGCAAATTTTTATTACAATTGCTTCAAAGATAAAAATAATGCGTTAGAAGTTGGATGGACTGAAAAAACAATTACCTAAAATGCTCTTCTCAGACGGCACGTATTATTTGAAATGAATAAACAACTAAGGATTTATGTGGGACACTTCTTATATCCATAGTTTGCTTAGTTTGCCACAGAGGTAACGGCGCTAAGGTTGGAATAAGGTTGTGTATAGAATTATTCTTTTATGTTTGTTTGTAAGGTTAAGATTTAAGAAGGGTTAAAATAAATTTTGAATAGAGATATTTTTTTCATTGAAAGTTGTGATGATGTGTAAATAAAGTAATTATTATGATTGGGATTATGTGAAATTAGATGTTGATTTGGAAGTTAGTATTATGTTGACATATGTGAGGGATGTGATGATGAGTTTTATTATTTTATGTATATGTGTAGAATGTGAAATAAATCTTTATTTTTAATATTAATATTTAATGTGTGATATGATACTTGCTGTTAAAAAATTGAAACCAAATGTAATTTTTAAACTCATAGCAACGGGGCCTTATAGTGATTACTATCACTTATACAAGTGTTTTCGCTAAGCTATGAGCTATCAATTTTAAGGGGTAATAAAGAAAAACAACCTTTGTTCTCTATCGAAGGCATTATATTAGAGGAAGTAAACTCATCTAGCTTTTAGGCATTCACTGTTTTGGCAAACTTTACAACTGGCAATGACACAAATTGCCACTACTGTGAGGACCTCATAGTATTGCCCATCAACGAACTAGTAGTTTAAGTTCAAATATTATAATTTTTTTTTCTAGCTCAAAAAATGCTTTTTTTGAAAGGTCTCCTCCAATTGAGACCAATTAACCTCATTGACAACACATTCCTTTAATCAAAGAGTATCGCATTACTGATCAATACTGCTTAAGAATTCTCTTATCCGGGGAACTTCTACCGATTTGCCGCACCTTGTATGAATATCATTCTGATGACAGCTGCTCTAACGATGATAAAAGTTTTCTAAAAATACTTTTTTTGATGACATTTATAATTGTTTTTTCAACACATGCTGTTCTCTCATATAAGTATGTGAATATAATAATTCAATAGTTTAATTATCCTTTTGGGCCATTTGAGAGGTCTACTCATATCAGTACTCCACTCTTAATGTTATTATCTTTCCTATATAAGTGGTGCATTTAAAAATGATGATTCTTATTACTCAATTTACGCAGTTTTTTAGTTTATCGCATTTTTTATTCACTTGTTATTTGGCCCACAATTACTATCCTAATATACAGAGATAAAATGTAAGTAGTATTTGATTTGTGTCAATTGCTTCTGTTTGGTTGGACGGCTATTTTGGTATGGATCATGACCAAATGACCTCTAACAATTTTATTTTAAAAAAAATATTTTTTTATTGCATAAACATAAAATTTTAATATAAAAAATCTATTTTTCATAATTTTCTACATAATTTTAATCACCATATACTTAATTTTTATTTTATTTTTATAAGACAAGATGGTTGGAGGCCATTTGTTGTTGGCCTGGTATTTCTTGGAAATTGGAGATGAGAGATATTTGCATATTACTAATAATTTTTACTGTTAATTCATCATTTATAATTTATTAAAGAACTATATTAATAATATTTTTTCTAATGAAAAGACAAAAAAGTGGACTTTTTTAATGAAAAGAGATTTATTAGTTGAGAAGTGGCACCAATATGTGCCATGCCTCTGGCATTTTCATATAATGATATATCACCATTCACCATATGAATAAAAAAATAGCATTACAAATTGGTCATAATTTAAAAAGAAATTGATTTGATGTTTGAGAAAAAGTAATATTATTTGGTCTAAATTAAAATATAATTATTAATTTTGTATCATTATATTATAAATTTTTTTTAATAATTAATTTTTTGATTTTTTTTAATATAATTTTATATCATAAGATTATAGCTTTAAATTTTAGAGGGGAGAAAGCATGAGATGAGAGAAATTATATTTTAGATTTTTATTAAATTTTTAAAAAATAATAAAGATAAAGATGTATAATAATATTTTAAAATGTATAAATAGTTTAAATAAATTACAAAAAAATAAAATTTCATATTTTCTATGAGCACAAGCTAGCAAAAAAAAGTGATATTTTGAAAGAGCATCCAAAACCGCAACATTTTTACAATCTCAAGGGTCAAAATCAAAAAGTTTTACCAGTTTGAAACTCCATTTCCAGCTAAAGGCCCGGGATGCAATTTACCCCTAGTAATGTTATGATAAACTACATCTAGGGCCTAGAGATTTGCAGTTCATTTACATCGGGTCCCAAAAATTTTGCTCATTAATTTTATTCATATTCCTTAATTCCTCTGTTAAAATTTAAAAAATTTGAAATATGAAATATAGTTGGCTTTTATAATTAACAGATTAAAAAAAAATTTAACATGACAAAAAATTGATAATTATTTAATCTAATGTTTTGTATTTAAATATTAAATTTTCAACTTTTATAACAAATTATATAATCCATAGAATAAGCTCAAACTTAAGGGCATCTCTAAAAAGGCAGGTTTTTTTCATGTAAAAAAATATTTTATATCTTATTTTACATAAATTTAAATATTACATAATCATTTTATTTTATATATTATATATTTTAAAATGAATCAATCAACAGTATTCCACAATTTCTCATTATACATATATTTTATAAAAATATTTACAAAAAAATTCAAATAAATTTAATTTTTCTCAAACTAAACTAAAATTGGAACATAAAGAAAGAGAAAAGATAAGGGAAATTTTTTAATAATTAAAGCTTATGTATTGATCATGAGATGACATTTTTATTACATAATGTGGCACTAAAGAGCTCGAGATACACATAGAAGAAAAAATAATTGCTTCAGCCATCATTTAAATTAGCTTTAGTGGGAGAAGCAGTACTCCAATCAAGACAAATTTTTGAAAGATGAGAGCAAAATCACTAAACAAATCCATCTCACCTTTAGAAATTATAATTATGCATATATCCCCACTAAGAGACCTCACAGCTCTCGACTCGAAATAATAATATTTAAACTAAGAGCTAAACCATCCAACCCCACAACAAACCGTTCAGTTAGTTTGATCAGATATTGGTATGGTATATTCTACTAGACGATCAAATCTACTCGACCACATGACTCGGTACATATGTATCAATAATAAGCATTCATCTAAAAAAGTAGCTAACTAGCTTGAGATCACGCACATAGTTATCAGTTGAAAAGGGATTTGATACATGTACATGTAATAGTACCTAATAGATCTCAAGTTATATTTACTTTTATAGATGGATTCTTGCAGTTGATACATGTGTATCTTGTTATATGGTGTAGATCATACCATCCAGTCAGGCTAAACAGACGATTCGACTGTCTTCTGCTCCGTCCAATCAAACTTGCTCAGATGGCATGTTGTGGGCCGGGTTGGATGGTTCAATAAGGCCAACCGTATTGTTCGTCTTCTGCTCAGTTCACTTGGTCATATAAACCAAGAAAATAAAGAGAACTGCAGCAAAACCATTTGCCAAAACAATGTAATATACAAACCACATTAACATGCATTACCTAAATTTATACACATTTCAAATCAAAAGCTAATTACACAAGCTATATATATAACTGGCATGGAGATCAATTGTATATAGTAAACAATTACAAATCATGTAAACAACGAACTTTTACACATCAAATAATTAGTATACTTAAAAATTTATTGTCACATCTACATCAAAAAAACTATATATATATTACAGTTTAAAAAGTACGTAAGAGCTCAACTTAATGACAATATATGGTACTTCCACTTCAGGGAAAAAAATGGGACGAACTAGCATAAATAAAATAATTCAAATACCAACAATAAAAGAAATAATTGTTAAACTCAAAAACATATATACCATCACATGAATCTCCATTTCTCTAATATATATGTAGCCAACTCATCACGAGCTATATGTAAATATGGGATATATATTATATATAACTTTATCATTGGATAACTACAAAAAATATCATAAATAATATACAAAATATAATTTTACCATGACAAATATTTTACTAAAATTGCTAACAAACATGATTGATAGAAATTTTTATACAATGTGTAAAAATGATCTGACATAAATACATTAGTATATGGTATCTACATTGAATATCATCCATCTGCATTCGATACTAATCACAAGACAAAATAAGAATTAGGTTATAATACGTGAAGTTTTATTTATGTTAAACTAAATATTTCAAGTAATACCTCAATATCTTCTATTGCAATTTTTAACTATAGGCTTTTGAAAGCATGCCAAAAAAAAATTATGTTCACTGAAATTGATAGCTAGTGCATGCCAAAATTCTACAACTATTATCTGTAGTCCTTGCAACCAAAATTCAGTAGCAAAATGAAGAAGAAGAAGAAGATACAGGCATGCAGGAGGAGATTTCGGGCAGCTGAAGCTGTTCATAAGGGCAGGAGGATAACAAGAAAGAAGAAGGAGCAGATCTCGAAGAGGAGGGGGATGAGCAAAGAACAAACCGGCCGATGGGCGGCGCTACGGCGGCCGAGGGGCAGAGGCCGGCGAGCTACATTGGAGGGGCGAAGGCCAACAAAGCAACGGAAACCCTACGGCACCATCGCAGAAGGCAACGGGGCGGAGGCCGACGGGCTGCGGCTGATCAGGGGAGGAGGCCGAAGGGATAGCTGCGACCGAGCAGCGCAGAGCGACGAGCGACGGAAACCAAGAGCAGTAGAGCACTGTATCAATGCAACAAATAGCGGCGGCGGCGGCGGCGGGCGGCGGGAATAAAATGGCGGGAGTTTTGATGAGCATTATAAAATGATTTACAACAGTTTTTTTTTAAATTATTGTTGATTTACAGCAGTTACAATAATAAAAACAGTTGTATATAATTTAATAATAAAATCTTCTGCAATTTTGCATCAACTATTATATATACATATACAGCTGTTTTATAATAATAATTTTATATAAAAAAATTGTATATAACTTACTTATTTTGTAGCAATGTGCATTAAGTTCTTTTACTTAATGATAACAAGTCAGAAGCTGATGTGGCAAATGAAACGGCTTGTAAATAAGTGCATATAGCTTGTGCCAATGAAGAAAATTAGATCACGTGAAAGGGCCTCTCTCTTTATCTCTCATCTTTCTCTCTCTATATTTCTCCCTACTTTCAGCTCTATATTTCTCTCTCATCATTATCTTTATATCTTTTCTTTCAGGTGTAACGTACTTATATACTTTGCATGTGCCACATCACATCTATGATGCATGATAAATAACATATAATTTCTACTAAACTTAATAGTTGAATGTATATGCCTACATGAGTATTAATTAGTTACTAGCATATATAATTCTTTTATTTACATCAAAGATATTAAAAAAATAAATTATACTTTTTCTTTTATATTCATAATATTCATAATATATATTTCTACCAACTTTTGGTGCTTGCATATGACATATATGCTTGGTGGGCTCAACCCATGCCATCTAAGCTTCATTCCACCCTCCCTTTCCCTATAAATGGAGCTCTCACCTCATGTAGAAGCCATTCAAGCTAGTTTTCTTGTAGAAGAGAGAGACAAAGTGGAGATCTCTCTGTTTCTTCTATAGATTTAGACCGTCTTTCTAATATACTAATTAATATTGTATTTGAGAGAGAGAGATGGCAGGAGGCTTGTCTTTGGATCATCCATGGGCTTTCGCCTTTGGCATCCTTGGTATGTAATTCTACTTGAAATGCTTCGTTTTCTTTCTTTTCTCTCTAGCTTATTTCAGAAAAGAACAACGAGCACATCCATAATAAGTTCTTGCTGTTTTTGATTTCTATCTTCTTTTTTTGTTATCTCGCTTTACTTAATTTTTGCTAACACTTTACAATAATTTTATAGAACAGGTGCATCACCATCTCTCCATTCAATATCTCCCCACCACCACCACCTCCTCTAGCTTTACCCTGGCCAACTCTTCATTGAAAAGTGTTTCTCTATATGTTGCCTTTTACAACCTCACCTCCTCCTTTTCCTTTTTTGATCACTTATAGATCCCACAAAAGCCTGGTAAGCATGCAAATAAAATGTAAACTTTTAATATCTCTTTATTTCAAATTTAAATTAATAGGGATGATTCTATTATAGAAAAACTAGAAAATGTCATGTTTGAGTCCAATCAATGTCACCAATCTTATTGATAGGACAAAAAAAACTCACACAGATCATGCAACTACTTTAAGTCGCATGTACCATGCACTTATGAAACTATTCATTATAAGTCGTATTTTTTGCATGTTTGATTATGAGCGCGTTATTAATATAAAGTAATCACTATTTTTGAGACTGTAAGTTTATCATATACTTTTTTTTTTAAACTAATATAGCCATAAGATTACCTAAAACAAAGTTCAAACTGCGTAGCAATTAAGTTAACTGAAGATGTTACAAAACTTAATGGGAAGAGACATATTTAATTGCCAACAACAATCACTTAGTGCGCTATGTGTAAAAAAATTAGCTACGCTATTCACACTATATTGTACATGTGTAATCTTACAAAAATAAAAAGAAGTCATAATATTAATAATATATTTGAGGATGTTATTCTTCTGTGCATGAGTGCACTAGCTCCTCCTATACTGTTTTTGTACAATATCATCTCGATGTTGAATGCACATGCAATACAAAAAGAGACTAGCTTTATCTCCTATAAAAATAAACCTATACATATTTTCTTTTCAAATTATTTGCTACTAGCTAGGTTTACAATTGAATTTGAATTTTGAGTTTAAATAATTAAACAAAGAAAAGAATTATTTAATTTCAATCATACCATATATAACATAACAATACCAAACGGCTCGATAGCCATATATATAAAAAGGAATTGTATGATCATTTCAGTAAGATGGAAATTTTATACTAATTAATCCCAATTGTGCAGGATTAATGCAAGAATTATATTAGGGTTTTCTTTATGAATATATGTAGCACTGTTTTAATTTTCATTAATCCTCCCCATTAGGTAATGCTGATGCTTATCTTACTCTTTCACTTTAACAACTGCAGGCAATCTCATCTCATTCATGGTCTACCTTGCTCCACTGTAAGAATTAATTTTTTTTATTAATTATAACCTTATCAAGTATATATTTATCCAAATAATTCAATTCAGTGTACAATATTTATTATGCATGTATATATATATATATACAATGTTAACATTATTTTTTGATGTAGGCCAACATTTTATCGTGTTTATCGAAAGAAATCGACTGAAGGGTTTCAGTCAGTCCCTTATGTGGTGGCTTTGTTCAGTGCAATGCTTTGGATCTACTATGCATTCATCAAGACTAATGCATACCTTCTTATCACCATTAACTCATTTGGCGTCCTAATTGAGACTATCTATATTATTATGTATCTCACTTTTGCTCCAAAGAAGGCCAAGGTATATATACAATATATAACCTAGTTTATAAAGATTGTAAACTTATAATTAATGAGTTTAATAACATAATTGCATACATGTTTATGTTTTCAGATATACACAGCCAAGATGATAATTCTTTTAAACGTGGGTTTATTCTCTCTCATTGTTCTGTGCACTCTCCTCCTTTTTAAGGGCTCTATTCGCCTCAAAGTTCTTGGTTGGATCTGCGTGAGCTTCTCCGTTAGCGTCTTTGCCGCTCCCTTGAGCATCATTGTAAGATTAATAATATAAAAAGTTCATGCAATTTATTTAAAAATAGCATCTTGAAATGCAATTTAATTAAGTTGTTTTAAGATGATTGTGCATAAAAACTTTATATATCATGTAACGTACGTACGTACATGACTTACATAAGTAAAGTACCTTACGTACGCATCTTATTTCCTCGTGATTTAGTTTGTAAGTAATGCGTATCAAATTAATGACATTTAGTCTCCGTTAATGTAACTCGTGCATGATATGTCATACATAAATTACATAAGTGTACATACAGTTTATACATATTTAAGCTCACACTAATAACTGCTAATGTAAATATATATTCAATCAGCACTAAACAATAACAGTGTAATTATGACTAGATCAAAAGCATAATTTTATTTGTATTAGAAATAATGATGATTTGAAAATTATTTGGCTCTTAATTAAACTTTTCTTACATATATATATAGTAACTTATTAATTTGTGTGCATGCAGAGGCTTGTCATCAAGACTAGGAGTGTTGAGTTCATGCCTTTCTCCTTGTCATTCTTTCTCACCTTGAGTGCTGTTGTGTGGTTCTCCTATGGCCTCTTCTCAAGGGACATCTATGTAGCGGTATAAGTTTAAAAAAGTTCAATTTAGTTCATACATTTTATATATAGATTTATTTTACAAATTATAGCTAACTTAATTTATTGGATGTTGCATGGTGAATATGTAGCTACCAAACATATTAGGCTTCGCATTTGGTGCAGTTCAAATGTTGCTCTACATAATCTACAAAGATGCCAAAGTTCCAGAGTTAGAAAATAAGCTGCCAGAGCATTATGTTGCTTCAACAAAACTCGAAAATATATCAGCTGAGTCTGTCAGCAAAGAAGAAAATAAGTTGAACATCATCAACACGATCCCTGTGTAGTAGTTATCAAGGAGCCACTAGCTTGAAGCCCTATCCCCCTCTCTAATTCACGTTTCTTTTGTTGCTCCTTCTCAATCTCTATCGCTAATGTTGTTGTTACATGTGGGTGTTAGGGTGTATTTGTTTTTGAGTTTATTTATGAAATGTAGCTATCAATTTCACCTTCTTGAATCTTTAATGCATTTATATTTAGGTTATGCAATCATATATATGATAATTAGAGGTTGGAGGAAGCAAAGAAAATATTGATGATGCTTGTATGATTGATGACATCTCTAATTATAAAAATAATGCACTTAATTGCGTGTAGTTTGAGACATTTAATTAACCATCCTTATCATAGTTTGCCACCTAAGTTGTACTTGAAATGATCAACATTAAAATTGTCTTGTACAAGTACATCACTACTACTACATTCATCATGCAATTGTTTGAGGGTTATTCAAGATACTCTCTCTCTCTATATATATATAATATCTCAAGTAAATAACTAGGCAAGGGACACACAATATAACATTACATTTAAGTTCTTAAATATGTGATTGTGTTTTAGAATGGTCCATGTCTTTTAGATCAATTCACAAAAATGCACATAGTTTCTCAATTTGTCAAAAAAGAAAGTAAAAATATTATATAGGAATTAAATTATCCCATCTTATTGGATCTCTTAATTAATTAGTTTCATATTATAATAATTTTCATGGCCACGTGAGAATTCATTTTCATTCCTTTATTCCACTTGCTTAATTCCGTTCCTTGATCATTTATGTCTTGATGAAATCAAGGTTAAATTTCCTAAAGTTTCCTGTCCTTTGTAAATGATTGCACTTTGATCCATGAGTTGTGAATTATATAGCATTTTGGTGCTTGAGATATTGATTGTTTCCTCTTAGGTCCTTCATTACTTGTATAATTAAATGAAGATTAAATTCTTTAATTAATACATTTCAAGATGAAATTTTTTTGATATTACCAAATGTTAAAAATGAAACTACAAAAATAAATATGAGGACCCATAAGAAAATTTATCTTAACAAATCTTCTATTTGGTTAACAAAATTTTGGATATATTTTTCATGGGCTATAATTTAAAGGATTTTAGATTTTTGATGTGTTGTTTGTCTGTTGGATTATTTCTAATTGAAGTAATTAACAATAATGTTATATTTGATGAGTTCTAAAAGATTTAAAATAAAGTTTGTTTCGCTTTAAGATTGTGTGAGATATAAAAATAAAATTAACTTTTATGTTAATATTTGTGTTGAATGAAAAATAAATTTATTTTTAATGTTAGACTTTATATAAGATTTAAAATATTATTGATATAATGCATCAAAATTTGTAATTAAAACTTATAAGGCAAACATACGAGCCCCCATTTATTGTTACAATATAGATGATCGAAATTTGTGATCTACTTAGATATATACATGATATGATTCAAATTATGGATCAAAATATAATGAATTGTGAAGTTTATAAGCAAATTTCCTATAGATCAATGATTGATTCATATCTTGGAGATGTTAAACATGTTGATATATTTTGTTAGTGGTGTCATATGATGGAAGAAGGAATATAAGTCAATCTAACATATCAATCAACAAAGTTTATGAGTTTATCATGATATGATTAGGACTAAAGTACACTGATTAGAAAGAAAAAGAGCTATCCATCTGCCATATCCTTCTATGATCATATCATGACCTTTCAAAGTTATACATGATAAAATCACATTTTGATTTAGTGGATGATTGCATTAGTAGCATATCTCTTCTGCATGCATTAATGATGTAACCCTTACCATCAATAAATAAATAAAATGATGTAACCCTTTGGTAAAGTCTTAGAGGTGGCACCAAGTTGGGTTTGGTAGGACTGGTTCGAATCGAGTTGGATCACAGTTGAGTTAAGTTTGGTTAGAATTTGAAATTTTGTCAAGTCGATTGTTTTCCCGATGGTAGATGACACTTCAACTTCAAGGGTTAGTGCTCATGCATAGCTCAATCTCCTCTCCTCTCCTCTCCCCTAGCACATATTTTAATTATCTATTTAGTTAAACTTTAAGGAAAGTTATAGAATTTCACCTTTAAACTAGCTATCAATTAGATCTCTCTAGTTTTAGCTTAATTATGTGTAATTGAATCACTATAATTTTTAAATTAGTTATAAAACCAGTTCTTTATTTTGAGATAACATACAGATCATAGTTCTTTAGCATTTTCATTAATTACTGTAAAGTTAAAACATTCATCTTTTATCTCACTTTGTTCTAAATTAATTAATCGAACTAGTACAATAGTAAGAGAAAATATTTTTCATCATGTTCTCTTTATTAATATCAAAAAACCTATTTAATTGTACGTTATCTCAAAATTGACGAACAATATAATTTGATTGATTTAAAATTTAGACAGATCCAATTACACATTATTCAATCCCAATCTTCCTAGGGAAACCGGGCTAGTTGCTATTAATTAATTAACCCAATAATATATAAAACCACACAACATAATATATATATATATTATCAAGTTTAATGAAAAAAAATTGTTATTTTTACAAATTAAATTTGTCAACACATTTCTAAAAGTTAATTCAGCCATTAAATAAGATAATGTTGCGTATAGGTTAATGAGATTTTTAATTAGGGATGTGCCTGCAATTTTACAATTAATTTAGAACAAATATGAAAAAAATATTAAAAGACAAAAATATCATACAATAATAGAATGCAAACCTCAGGACTAATTAAGTAGTACTATTCAAAATTTACGAACAAAAATGCAAAAATTCTAATTTCTCATTGATCTAAATGTTGCGATTCAAAAAAATAATTAAATAGAAAAACTCATGCAATTTAGTTTTTTTTTTTAAAAGATTTACGTACAGAATACATAATTCTAAAAAATTTTAAATATTAAAAATTAACTTACTTTTACATATTACATAAATCGCAATATTTAAAATCAAATTTATTTAATATTTTCTATATTTTTAATTAAAAAAATAAATTTATTGCATTTATTGTATAGTTTTAAATAATAGAATATTAGATAATTTTTTTAAAAAAGCCAAGCATGAGAAAAACAATTTAATTTTTGATTTTTTATGCAGAAACAGTACTGATTTATCATACCATTATTACACTATCCAAACTTACATTTAAGTTATGGTGCCGACCTGGCCTGACTCGAATTGCCGCCAGTGATGAAGCCTTGGGTCAGATTTGGGCATGCGTATTGCATAGAAATATGTAAAGTCGATTTAGCTCGATCATTTGGACCAAATCTACCTCTTGTCCGACGCTATCCGAATCATGGGACAGTCCTCGGGCTCAGATTTGGGCTTGTCTAGGAGCTCAATTTCATATTCGTTATCAGACTCAATTGCCTTGTTGGGGGAATAATAATATCTTGGAGGGTCGGGTTGAACTTCTAATTCAAGAATCTTAGTCGATGAATAAAGATCAATACTTGTATCGACATATCAACCTGATCATCTAGAGAAAAGGGGGATATCAGATGGGCCTAATGGGATGTTGGTGGGCCAAAATGATTTAGATGTGCCCAAAGTGATAACTTGCCCCTTAATTAGGGCAAGCTAGGGCACTCAAAAAGGGGCTTTTCTTTTCTTGTTTAGATGATTTAGAGTGGCGTAGGGGCATGTCCCTCCCACTCGATTTTTGTTCGATTCTTGACGAGGATCTAACTTTTTGTATCTGATGTATCTTTTTTTACTGTTATAGTATTATAGGCTACGGCCGAATTTCAAAAAAAAAAAAAAAGGGCTTTCCACTTGGCACTCCAAACGTAGGACAGCTAGCAGGTTGTCAACATGGAAATCACAGGCGGCATATCAAAGTCAAGTTCATTGGAGTGAAATGGTGAAGCATTGAATTGAGGACCATTAGAGTGGACGAATAAGCTCATTAAATCTAACGCCAATCGCACCCCACAGCTTGATAGATCGATGGTCTAACATAATGGTAGTTTTATATCATTTGAGGGGGCGAGAGAGGAGACTGGTAAGTAAATTTTACATATGTTAATTTGAAGGAAAAATTTTTTATTTTAAAAGTACTAATATTATAATCTATGGTGGCTATATATTTAGATAGAAAGTTTTCACATCTAGATTTACTTGGGCATACTCATAAACAGAATGGTGGGACGAGGGCCTTTATTAATAGGTAATCTCACGTGATTCACATATGTTTATTTTTTAAATTAATCTTAGAAAATTTATACGTTAAGTAAAAGGGCATACTTATGAACTACTTAATTTCAGTCAAATCATCGTTATCTCATAACGCTCGATAAAAGGGCAATCATATTGCAGCCCAATTAGTTAGCCAATTATCTTAAATCATGTGTTGGTATGCACTAATCCAACAATAAAGCCTGCCCCAATGAGCAATGGCTTTTTTGTAAAAAAAAGACCAACCAGCAATGATTAATATTTATATATTATCAATTATCTTGTGTAGAATATATAATTCTTTTATATATATATATAGTACTCATATTATCATTTAATTCCGCTACCTCCTAGGAGGGCCATAAATAAACTAAGGTATAAGGAGAGTGATTTATTAAAGTTCATGTTTATTTATTAAAATTCATCAATCAAGCCGATTAGAGAATTCTATTAGTAAAAAAAAGATCTTCAAGAGCCGGTTATAGCGAGTTACAATGAGTTACATAGTTTCTCGAATTTCATTTTTTGTACTGCAAGGTGGAATGATGATATTTATAGACTACCAAAATCATAATTGGTGGGAGTTAATTAATGAGATTCGACTATAACTATTAGGGCAATGCAAAGATAATAGGCAGTAATATCATAGTAGAAGTAGTACTTGTAACATCCTGTGATCTCAATGTAGAGGTATTATTCACTTTAGTTTTAGGAAAACTACGTGACTTGAGTGCTTCCCAGGAGGTCGCCCATCCCAATGCTACTTTAGCCCAATCACACTTAACTACGAACTTTTTCATCCTAGTCTCACGATTTTGCTCCAAAATGCGCTTCTACTATTTTAGATCACATTATCTACTTATACAACTCAGGATTTTTCTCCCTTTCTGATATAGGATGATCATTCCTGTGCCCCTCTCACCACTCATTATTTTGCTTAAAAACCTGTCAGGAGCTATACTTTGTCTCCATGATTCCTTTCTCTTAGGATATCACCCGTCGGTCACTCCTCGCCCTCTTCGGCCATGGGCATCACAGTCCCATTAACTTCCGTTTAGTTCATCCTCGAACCACATCGTACTGTGAGAAGTCTGCTCTGATACCATATTGTAATATCCTGTAATCTCAGTGTAGAGGTATTGTTCACTTTAGCTTTAGAAAAACTGCGTGACTTGAGCGCTCCTAGGAGATTATCCTAGTGCTACTTCAGCCCAAGCACACTCAACTATAGAGTTTTCATCATTAGTCTCACGATTTTGCCCCAAAAGGTGCCTCTACCATTTGAGGTTATGTTATCTACTTATACACCTCAGGATCTCCCTTTCTTTCTAATGTGGGTCGATTCATTCTTGTGCCCCTTTCACCACTCATTATTCGGCCTAGAAGCCTGCCAGGAGCCGCACTTTACCTCAGTGATTCTTTCCTCTTAGGACATCACTCGGCGGACATTCTTTATACTAGTAGTTGCATTAGAAAGTAAGAACATTTCCTCTCCTCCTCCTCGACGTCGTACTCTTCAATATGGCAGGCCTGCTGATCCATAAATCATGGGCCTTGACAGTCGGAATCTTAGGTATAGTACATTGAAGAATATGAAAATTGTCATTCGATGTAACGCAACATTAATGAATTGATATAAAAGTGTTGGTCCTTACTTTTGGCTTAGGTACCTTTAGATTAAAAGCTGCACACATTTGTGCATTTAATTAAGGTCAAATAATCATGTAAGGTTATGCATTATTGTAATTTGTCATAGTTGAGTAATTTCAAGAACGACAGTGTCTCCCACTATGACAATAAGTGATACGATTAAGTGAGGTGTTGATCTCTTGCATTTGATCGATTAAATGCTCCGTTGAAGGGTGAGTATATGAAAATATGGATGAATTTTCATGTGAGTGGAGCTAGATTGTTGCATCGATGCACATGAAAAATAAATATTCACATTAATTCAATGATTAAAACCAAGCTAAGATATTGAAATAGAAGTATTAGCTTTTACCTATTAATTAGCTTAGATTTTTTAGTTGAAGAGTGTCCACATTTCTGCACTATATATATAATTTTAGCTTCAGCTTCACAAGATATGACTTCTTGGCAACTATTCATATTAATATGCCATTTACAATTTTATGTGGATTTGAATGTTGGGCAATAAAAAATACTAACAATAAAATTTAATGCAATAAAAATGACAATGGAGTGAAAAAAATAATTAGTTATGTTGAGAATAATATATATTAGTATATATAGAAAGAATGGAATTATATATATATGTATATACATATATATATATAAATTATATATATATATATATATATATGTAATTTTATTCTTAAATTACATATAGTTTTTACTAATAAATTTCCATGAATTTTTGTTTCAGGCAATGTCATCTCCTTTCTGGTGTTTCTTGCCCCAGTGTAATAATCACCTTTATGTCTCTTTTATGGGAGATCCAACCCGACCCATTCATTAGTTTGGATCATGGATTTTAACTTATTTAATAAAATGAGTTGAGTTTAGGTTAAGGCTATTTGGGTCGAGTAGAATTCGAGTTTAGCCTGAACCTGAACCTGCCCATCCGTTTTACCACCGTTAGATAGAAGGAGAGTTACAAAGAAGAGACGAATTACATCAAAGAAATTTACAACGAGAAAAATGTGAAATGAAAGACGGTGATAAAATTAGCAAAGACTTAATTAAAATGTGTAACGATTTCAAAAATATCTACGAACCTGTCTAAAATATGGCTCAATCTCAGGGACCTCAGCACAATGTATATTTTATCTACATATGCCATGCTATATTTTTCTCAAACTTGCATCAACAAAACTGTGCTAATCACATTATATGTGCATATACATGCAGTCAAGGTTTTCAAAACCGGACTGAAGATCGAACCGGTCAATCGACCGGTTTTCATGGTTTTATCGGTTCAACCGGTTGAACCCACGGTTCAACCAGATGACTTAATAATTACATCATAATTAAATATAAATTTTCTAAATGTGAGACTAATTTTTAAAATATGATAAAAAATATTTTTTGAAAAAAATAATACAACTAATTTAAAATTTACTACCCACAAAAAATGTATAAAAAATTAAAAAAAAACAAAACAAAAATGAATACAATTATTTTTTTTGTCAAATTATCATTTAAAATACTCTCTTTTATTACAATTCGAAATAAATTCATGAAAAAATTAATAAATCAGATAAACATCCATTATATAAAAAATTAATGCTCAAATATCAATGTATAAAAATAAAATAAGAACTCAAATAATAATTCCGGTTTGACCGGTTTGTTCGGTTTGGCGGTTGGACCGGTTTTTACCCGGTTCAACCGGTTTTTACCGGTCCAACCTGGTTTTTAACTGATTTCGGTTCTAATGTTTGAACAGACCGGACCTTGGGCCGTGTCCCGGTTGAACCGGTTGAACCGCCCGGTCCGGTCCGGTTTTGAAAACCTTGATGCAGCTCAACATTTTACCACATTTACAAGAAGAAATCTACTGAAAGGATTTCAGTCAGAGCCCAGTGTGGTGGCTCTCTTCAGTGCCATGCTTTGGCTCTACTTTGCATTCATCAAGACTGATGAGATGATCCTCCTCATCATCAACTCCATTGGAGTCATCATAGAGTCTTTCCAACATAGCAATCTACATGGCTTATGCACACAACAAGGCTAGGGTTTGCATCTTCTTAAACGGGTTGGTGATGGGTTAGGTTTGGGATCGACCTGGACCCAGTTTAATGTCGATCTCTACCCAAATCATATTTCTAGTAACTCCTTTAATTTGTCTATATATTTTCAGTCAACTTGAATCTGAAGTCTTCGTATTAGGTATTGACACTTGCAGTCACATTTCTTAGGTTATCATCAAGTCTTGATATATGGTTTATGTGGCCTTCGTTGCAGATCTACACGACCAAAATATTCTTGTCCTTGAACATGGGAGTCTTTTTCTACTGTAGTTCTATTCACTCTCCTTCTTGTAAAGGTGAAAGTCGTGTGACAGTCATTGGCTGGATCTGTGTGGTCTTTGCTATTAGCGTCTTTGCTGCTTCTTTAAGTATCATGGTAAGGAAAGCATGTTTCAAAAAACGTATTTTAGTACACACAGCTCAAAAAAACATGAAATTAATCTATAGAGGAAGAAAGAATGTAACATTCTTCTTGCATTTTAATTGTAGACATTAACTTGTAAATTAGTTTAATATTTTAAACCAATTTTCTATGTATTAAATATATAGATAGTTATGTGTTAGACCTTGCAAAAAAGAACAACCACCACCACAATTAGACGTAGCATAAATTCAACTTTTGAAAAAAGTAACAACAACTAAATTCACATTATAAAAAAGCTTGCATTAATTGGTTATCAAATTTTAACAAGATAATGAATGTTATTATACGATATTAATTGAGATAAACTTTCACATGCCATTTTATGCAGAAGATGTTAATAAAAAACTAGGAGCGCGGAGTTCATTGCCGTTTTTATCTATCGTTCTTTCTCACCTTGAGGCGCCATCGCATGGTTTCCTATACGGCTTGCTTATTGAGGATAAATACGTTTATGGTAAGAGATAAATTTCATGTAATTAGCTCGACGTAGGCAAAAATAAAAAATATATATATTGGACGTGACTCATGTTTTATTGCTCTATAGCTACAAATGTGTTAGGGTTTCTATTTGGATTAGCCCAAATGATTCTTTACATGATATTTCAAGAAGCCTATGGAGGGAAAAGTGAAGAATGCCTGTCAACAACATCAAACCAGTGATAGAGAAGATGAAGAAGAGCAGGGTAAAGCTTCTCAAGGGAAGAACAAGGCAGAAAAAAACATGAAAAATGACATAATAAGCCAAGCTTAATTTTTTTTTTTTTTTAAAAAAATGTGCAAGTCACTTTCATATATTATATATATAGTATATATATATATTATATATATATATTATATT
>KZ451982.1:9995485-10060921 GCA_002786265.1 Apostasia shenzhenica
ATATATATATATATACTAATATATATAATATATTTCTATGATTTGTTTCATTTAGATTTGAAAAATTTAATGCATTTCTTACATAAGTCTAGTTAGTTCTTATGTTATTTGACATCTAGATTCATTATTTTTCAAATTTATTTTTAAGGTCACTTAAAACAATTTATTTATTATAATATTTTATGATCAAAAATATCCTTTATTTCTTATAATTCTTTTTTCATTCCTTCTCTTCTAATCTTCTTCATGATGTAGTTTCCTCCGCTCTGAATATGCCTATGTGCAAAAAAATATATATAGGGGTGACAATATATGACGACCCATGAAACTAACTCAAACTCGACTCAAAAATTTTGATTATGGGTCATAACCACCAACCCGACCCATTCATTAGTTTGGATCATGGATTTTAACTTATTTAATAAAATGAGTTGAGTTTAGGTTAAGGCTATTTGGGTCGAGTAGAATTCGAGTTTAGCCTGAACCTGAACCTGCCCATCCGTTTTACCACCGTTAGATAGAAGGAGAGTTACAAAGAAGAGACGAATTACATCAAAGAAATTTACAACGAAAAAATGTGAAATGAAAGACGGTGATAAATTAGCATAAGACTTAATTAAAATGTGTAACGATTCAAAAATATCTACGAACCTGTCTAAAATATGGCTCAATCTCAGGGACCTCAGCACAATGTATATTTTATCTACATATGCCATGCTATATTTTTCTCAAACTTGCATCAACAAAACTGTGCTAATCACATTATATTATGTGCATATACATTGCAGTCAAGGTTTTCAAAAACCGGACTGAGAGATCGAACCGGTCAATCGACCGGTTTCTATGGTTTTATCGGTTCAACCGGTTGAACCACGGTTCAACCAGATGACTTAATAATTTACATCATAATTAATATAAATTTTCTAAATGTGAGACTAATTTTTAAAATATGATAAAAAATATTTTTTGAAAAAAAATAATACAACTAATTTAAAAAATTTACTACCCACAAAAAATGTATAAAAAATTAAAAAACAAAACAAAAATGAATACAATTATTTTTTTTTGTCAAATTATCATTTAAAATACTCTCTTTTATTACAATTTCGAAATAAATTCATGAAAAAATTAATAAATCAGATAAACATCCATTATATAAAAAATTAATGCTCAAATATCAATGTTATAAAAATAAAATAAGGAACTCAAATAATAATTCCGGTTTGACCGGTTTGTTCGGTTTGGCGGTTGGACCGGTTTTTTACCGGTTCAACCCCGGTTTTTACCGGTCCAACCTGGTTTTTAACTGATTCGGTTCTAATGTTGAACCAGACCGGACCTTGGGCCGTTCCCGGTTGCATATAATAAGTTTTTCATAAAAATGTTCTTGTATATATGATTTTACAATAATAATATATTATCGAAAAGCAAATTGAGAGAGATGTATATAAATTTCTCTTAATTTAGAGTTCCTCAAGTAAAAGAGGCAATGAGGATTAGAATAAAATGTAGAAAAGCCGGAATGAGTTTTTCGTTTCATCTTTTAACTCGTATAAAAAATACTGTGGATCTTATACACTTAATTTGAGGATGAATTTTTTTTCTTATAGCTAGTTTGTTCATAATTTCCTGTAAGCAAATTGAAGATGGGTGCTTCGATTTTTAGCAATAATCATGTAAGTCCACATTTGTTGCTTCTTCACTAAAAATCGGAAAGCTCGAAGAGGAGGAGGAGGAAGAATAAAAGAAAAAAAAACGTATCAAGTTAAATAGTAAACTTTACAGTTGAAAAAAAAAAACGAAAAAGTAAAATTATTTATCAAAAAAATATATATATAATTTATCAAAAAAATATGGCAGGGATTCATAGAGAAATGCTTTTTAGTAAGGTTTTAAAATTTGATTTTCATAACAAGTTGGGAATATTAGTTTCGATGATTTTAATAGTTTTAATATAATATATACTATGTTCTTTAATTTTTGACTTAAAAATTTAAGTTTAAAAGATTTTATTCTAAAAATGTGATAGTTTTGGGTTACATGAACTGGTGATTTTCGTAACGATTTTGATTGAAATTAAATTGAATTTTTTTTTTTTTTTTGGGAATAAATTTAAAACTATGCTTTCTAGCTTTCTGCATGTAGTGATAGTTTCAATAATTTCAAAGATAAATTATATATATACTACTAAAATCTAATATTTTACACATTTGATATCTAAATTTTTAATATTATATATTAAAAAAATTATATAAAAATTACAATATTTGTTATATATATGCTACAATTTTGTGATTATTTATTCATAAATTATAATTTTTATATAATTTATAGTCAATATATAATATTAAATATTTAGATATTAAATATATAAAATAACTAATTTTTTTAAGATCCGCGTAATTTTTTCTAATTTTAGTAGTTTAGGTTTTAATAATTTTGACATAATATATATCATAATTTTTTATTTTAGACTCAAAAATTTAAATTTAAAAAAAGAGAGAATTACTTTCTTGCTACAATAAACTTATAATTTTATATATTATTCATGTATACTTAATAAATTACACAGTATATATTTTTATTATGCAATGCACATCAAAAATTACTAAAAACATTGCATTGAACATATCATATTTGTGATGTGAAGATAATTTTTATATATTTTGCAATGTGTGTAATATAATTTATCAAAACATATATGCATGGATAATATGCACTCAATTTTCCTATTAAAAAATTATCTTAAAAATGTGAGTCAGTCGAAAGAAAATCAATGAGTTTCGAATTATACATTTTGTTTTAGTTTTGATCAAAGTAGATCTAAAACATACCGATTTCATTTCACAGACAAAACTCACATTTTCAAAATAAAATTTCTTAAAACTTAAATTTTTAAGTCAAAAATTAAAGTCCATCAAAACTATTTAGACTGAAACTATTAAAAATTATCGAAACTGTTGAAATTGATATTTCCAACGAACAAAAAGCATGTTTTAAAACCTTAAAAATATATAAAATTCCTTACATACAATAGCATGGCTGATCCCAAGAATCCTAAACAAAATACTAGAGACTCATGCTGCTTTTATTTATGAATACTGAAAAAATTTAACCCTTTTGCCTTTGGTACATGTTTATGTACAACAAGCACCAAAATTAAAATCAAATACAAACAGAAAAATCAAAAAGTGCTGTTTGTACAGCAAAGAAATAAGAAAAATCATGGAGAATGGTATGGCTGAGCACAAACAAAACAGTCAAAAATCTATGCTTCCCAATTTCTTACTTTCCACCGCCTTCATCAGCACCGACATTGTCATCGCCATCACCGTCACTATCTTCGGCTTCTTCGTCATCGGTCATATTTTGAAGAACCTCTGCAATCATACCTTTTATTTCATCCCTTCTATCCATAAGATCCACATTGAAGTGAGAGCCTGCAGAATAAGAGAATGTGAAGACTTATAGGCCCTGTTTGGCAATGTGCTAAAAATCACGGCTAAAATTACCCATGGCCAAAATCTTAAATTTATTTTAAAAAAACTTAAAAAAATTATTTTATATTTCATCTCACACAAATTCCAACATTAAACAATCACTTTATTTCACATCCTACACAATTCTCAATAAATCAATCAACTTTATTTCACATCATACACAATTTTTAATATAACCAACTTACTTTATTTCACATCATACACATTTTTCAAAAATGGCTAAAAATTTCAACTACATCTTTTTTTTCCTATTACCAAACAGAGCCATTAATTTCTCTAGTTTCAGAGGAATTTTAATATTTAGAAGAGAATTGCACAATTCCAACTGAAAAGAGTAGGACTTGGTAGAACAATTACAATGATTCAGATTGATTTAGAAATTAGAAGTTATCCATCAATAACTTACCAAAAGAATTTGCAAATTAGTTTTATAAATCATTTATTACCAATCATTCTTACTTGCTTCTGCATGTGGTGTTAACTCTAGTTTTTCCAATCAAAACGCTTTCTTTTAGGGGAGCAAATAATAACTTTTTTTTAAAAAAAAAAGCATGTTAGTAGTCAGCTTATTTCCTTTTGCACAAAGTTGCTCAAGTTAAATCAACTTGATTTCCTTGTGATTTAAAACAACTCACTTGGAATGGTACAAATTTATGTGCATAATACTTTAAACAATTCAGATGAAAGACACTAGGATATAAATAGACACTTGAATCAAACTCAAAGGAGATCAAAAACATCGATTCTGAGTTAACTCACTCGAACTCCACTAGATGCCAGCTCTAGCATTTGCATTTAGCTTAGAAATTGCATTGTACAACATGCTATTGCAAAGTTTAACAATTACTTTGGATTCTCTGAAATAACATGAGATAACATACCTACTTGCCCAATAATTTCTCGCAGGGTTACCTGCATAAAATCATATATGTATTAGCAGAGCATAAGCCCACAAAGCAAAAACTTAAAGAGAATGTTCAGCTGAGAAAATACAGACAACTTCAATGTCCACTTCTTTGATTAACCGAGCAACCACAGCATACACCTGTTCTCTCGAAGGTCCAACAGAAACATCCTCATCTTCTCCTGATGTGCCCCAGAAACATCAGAGGGGAAAGTAAACAAAATTATCTCTAAGCTCATAGAGCAATTATAGCATACAGCTTTCATCGAAAGCTGTATAAGCAGGCAACATGATGTTAAGCCTAAACTTGGGAAGAATCTTTTTGAAGTTCATAAATTTTCTACTAAACAACTGACTTAAGAACTTCTAGGTTATGAACTAAGAATAATATTTGATTCTTACACCCTTTTTCATGCACAAGCTGATTTGCTTTATGATTCAGCATTTTTCTTTTTTTTCAAACATTAATTATAGATAATTGGGAACTTGAGACCTTCAGCTTTGATGCCATGACAAATTTGTGGTAACAAATTGACTTTAAACTTAAGATTTTAAGCAACAAACCACCAATAAATTTCTATTCTTACAGTGTGCAAATCAAAATGTGTCATGACAATATAGAAGCATTGGATATAACTTTTAGGCAACTTATTTAAAATGTCAAAACTCGTAAGGCATGAGATGATATAGTTTGGGTATTCTTGCAAGGTATAAAGTGCATAGCAATCAGAATGTCAAAGGGAAAAATGCTCCCCAACAAAATTAAATGACGAGCTACTTCTAAAACAATACGAACAAGATTGAAGAGATGTATGAAATACCCCCGCATTTGCATCCCCAACATGTAAGAAGATCAACTTGATTTTAAAATGAATATAATGGAATATAAACTTCAAGGGTTTGAAGTGCATGATACCTTGCTTCTTCCCAGCAACTTTAGACTTTTTCTTTGCAACTTGCTTCTTGCTCTCTCTGTCATTCTTTGCAACAATGTTCTCCCTGATCTTTCCTTTATTTTTATCACCTTTTGAAGTAGACCTATTGGATGAATGAGAATAATCACGAGGCTCAGTAATTTGGTTGGAAGCACCCGTTTTAGATTTGTCTTTGGAATCCTTTCTAATTGCTGCTTTATCTTCTCTATGCTTTGAAGTCACCTTGGTGTCATGACCAGTAGCAGCCTTCTTTGGAAAGGAAGACTTTGAACCTTTTCTAGATTTCATGCCAGAGATTGATTCTGAAGCTAGTGATTTTTCTTTAAATTCAGCTTCCTCATGAACACCAGCCTCCTCATCATTTGATAACTTTTTGGTTGATTCAGTTTCCTCAATTTCATCTTCCTCATCTTCTGCCCCATAAGCTGCCTCTTTGTGACTAGCTCCCTCATCTTCTGCCTCATTTTGATCTTCCTCATCTCCTTCCATCGTAGGTATGTCATTGACCTTTCCTTTCTTTTTATCATTCTTAGTAGATCTACTAGAAGAATGAGAGTAAGGCCTACGCTCAGCCTTTTTCAAGAGAACATTTGCTTTAGAATCATCTTTGGACTCCTTTCTAATTTCTGCCTTTTGTTTTCCAGGCTTTGAAGTCACCTTGTTGTCACTACCTGTATCTGCCTTCTTTGGAGCAGATGATTTTGAATCTCTAGATTTTGCAGGAGGGTTCCATCCTGAAGCCGATGATTTTTCTTTAAATAAAGGCTCCTCATGCTCATTGATCTCCTCCTCACCATCTGATAACCTCTTAGTTGAGTCACGCTCCTTGTTTTCATCTTCGGCATCCTCTGTGCAACTCTTAACAGGTTCACCAGTATCACTAGGTTCCTCATCTTGCTCATTTTCATCTTCCCTGTCTTCACTTTTCATGGAGATGTTCTCGTTTCCTTTCTTTTTATCATATATGGTAGCAGACCTATTGGTTGGACGAGAGCCAGACATAGGCTCAGCCTTCTTTGAAGCATACCTTCTAGAATAATATTTGGACTCCATTGTATGTACTGCTTCTTCTTTTCTAGATTTTTTGCAAGATACAGATTCAGGTTCCTCACCCTCATCTGTTTCTTCATCATCTGATAACTTCTTCTTGGTTGATACATTCTCCTTTCTTCTATCTTTCTTGTCTTCAGAATGACTCTTAACAGACACACCAGTTTCCTCTTCATCAGTATTTTCATGTTCATCTGCACCAACAACACTTCTTTTCCGTCTCTGTTGCAACAGCCAAACATCAGGTAATCAGAAGGCAGTACCAACCTTTCATAGACGCTAACACAGCAAAAAGTGTGTTCAGTTTTCTTTTTGGGAGAATTACTTATTGTCATCCCTAAAGAAGACTATTTTACGTATTTAACCCCCAAAGTTACATATTTATAAATGGTATCCCATACTTTGAATATATAATTATAAACTACATCCTTTCATATAAATTAAATAGCTAGCTATGAAGCACCGATACTTCGTGGAGCCTAACGTATCCGTATCGTATCCGTATCGGATACCGATACTCCCCGATACTCCCCGATACTCCACCGATACGTATCCGATACGCCACGTGACATATCGATTTTTATTTTTAATTTTAAAAATCCGATACTCGCCCGATACTTGTCCGATACTCGCCCGATACTTGTCCGATACTTGCCCGATACTTGCCCGATACTTGTAATTAAAAAAAAAATGTTGAAACAATTGGTTTGGCCTACACGATAAAAAATACATAAAATACAACTCATGCATAGACTCAAATAATAAGATTGAGAGATATATTGAACTCACATAATTGGGATTACAAAATGCTTAATGCACGCTAGTGTTTCGGTAATAGAAAAAGAATTTGGTATTTGTAAGCAATTGTATTATCTAGTTTTTCTATATCAACCATACTATCTTTGCTTCTGTTAGACACCGATCACTTTTTTTTTACTTCTCATATTATGAAAACGATAGAACTTTAATCTTTTGTATTTTGTTTATTTATTAAGTTAACACTCAGAGAGAGGAGAGCATATATTTACTTTAACTAGATTAGTATATATGAGTTTGTCACATTATCTATGTTATTTTCAATTATATGTCGTTTGCATTGAGTTAATTAATTTAAATCGGATTTAAATTAAAACTGAAACTAATTTACTGAAATATATTTAAACTCTCATCTAACTTAAATGATCTGTAATAGGTTGAAATTAATTAAATAAATTTAAAATATTTTTTTAATTTAAATTTTTTTAAACTCAATAGTTGTTGAAGGATATTTTTATTTTTTGTAGTTCAATTGTCTAATATTTTTTTTAGTGATATTAATAATATTTAAAAAAAAAATTAAAAGATATTTATGAAAATTATAACAAAATGTATAAGTTAGTATAATCTACAATAAATTCATATCTTAAATATGAGAATATGACGTATATACATAAATATAACAGCCGTATCCTGACGTATCCGTATCTTACTTTTTTTAAGTTTGGCGTATCGTCGTATCCATATCGTATCGTATCCGTATCGTCGTATCGTACTCGTGCTTCATAGATAGCTAGATCTTCCTCTCTTTGAAGAAGATTAAGAACTAGATCTTCCTTAACTTGATGGAGGTGTAATTTGTAATTATGCATTCAAAGTACGGGGTGACATATATAAATATCTAACTTTGAGGGTTAAATGAGTAAAGAGTCGTTCTTTAGTAGTGATATTGTTATCTCGTAATCCACGAAGCAGCATCTAGAGCGTACACGTGGAGACTCCAATAGGCCCAACCCTCGCAAATCGGGCCGGTGGTGCAAGGCGAACGGCAGGCGACTTCCTGAAAGCCGAACAACCCCAAGTCGAAGAGTCTTCAAGTCGAACAACGGGTTCAGAGGGAGTGCGAGGAATGGCCCCTCACGCCCCATTAAAAAGGCATGGTCTGCTAAAGGCGCCGTACATCTGTACCAGCATGGCCGTCAGTCTGCAGGACAGGAGGACGATCCTTGAAGCACCCTAAGCCATCCCCCACACATCAGAGTTAAGAAAAATTGAGACTATAAATTGTAATACAACAGGAGAAAAGGCATCTTCTTCTGAACTTCATTTTGTCTCCAAGAATCTCCACTGTAATCTGTTTTTCGACTAGTGAATCCCCTTCAAAGCCGCCCAGAGAGAGGCGCCGCGGTTTTCTGTCTCATCGATTTCCACGTCCAAAATATTGATCCAATTTTAGTTTTTAAAAATTTGGTGCCCTCGCGCAGGACCGAATCCTACCAATCCTCCATGGAACAAACCTACGCTGAAACGTCAGCCGCCGTTGAGCAACAGGCGTCACCTGCCCCCCAACCAGACGGCGCTGCGGGCGACCGCCAACTCCAAACCCTTACACAGGCGGTGGCCACACTCTCCCAAACTATGAGCTCCTTCCTCACCAACCTTCCGGCCCTCCTCCAGCACCAAGCCCCCCCCCCCCCCCCCCCCCCCCCCCACTGGCCCCGGCGCCCCCGCTCGAGGAGCCTGCCCCTCCTCCCAGTTCAGAGCACCACGAACTTCCCCCTGAAGAGGTCAGCACACATGCAGCGGGGGAGAGCCGACTCAAAGTCTACCCTCCGGCACCTCAGGTGACTACAATCTTCTCTCCCACGATAATGGCCGCGCGTGCGCCCTGCGACTATAAGGCTCCCAAGGTCAATGACTGCGACGGACTCATCGATCCGGCTCAACACGTCAAATGATTTGAGAACGCCTTGGCAACGAGCGACTCCGTTTCGGACGCGTACAAATGCCGTCTTTTTCGCAATACCCTGACAGGGCTAGCGTTGAACTGGCTTGACGAAATCCCCCAACGCTCCATCCAAAATTTCGAGCAATTCGCCGACCAGCTCCAAATCAAATTCGGCACGTCGAAGACCACTTCCCCAACCATCCATGAACTCTGGCAGATAAAGCAGCGCCCGGACAAATTCCTGAGGGAATATGTAGACCGCTTCTCAAAGATGAATGCAGAGACGAAAGACATCACGGACGACAGATCAACTATGATCTTCGTCCACAGCATACTCCCAGGGAAACTCTATGACTCCTTCATAGATGACATGCTGAAAACGCTGATGGAGGCGCAGTCGCACGCCGAAAAGTGCATCCACATAGAGGACGCGAAGGCGCTAAAAACAGGCGCAGGAAAAGACCCTACCACGCAAGACAAGAAGGACAGCACCCCGAAAGCAGAACAAAGCACTCTCAGGAAAAGCTTTCGGGATCGAAAGTTCTCACCCCAGGGAAAGCGCAAATTCGATGGCGAGTCTCCGCGCACCTCAACTCCAGTATACATCATCGAAAAGATTTTCTCAGCCCTTCAAGATAGAGGTTTTCTCCCGAACCGCGGCGAACGGCAGCCAGCCCAGCCAGGTGAGGATGCAACAAAGTACTGCAAGTTCTATCAGTGCTATGGTCACCTCCTACACGAATGCCGCTCTTTCCGGGCGCTCGTTAATGAGTACATAGAGAAGGGCCACCTCACTGGCTATAAGAAGGTCGAAGAGATACCGTCAAAGACTGCCAGAGCCCTGTTCCCCCAAGGCGAATCCTCAGCCTCGCCTTCGCCATCGAAGTCCAGCGGGAAGAAAGTCGTAATGTCAATCTTCGGCTTCAGCCAAATCACTTCGACTCCTAGTCATCACCAGGTACACGCCGTCGAAGCCCCATCCCCTTTACCTGACATCACTTGCGGTGTAGGTGAGCTGCCCGTAGGGGGCGTCAACCACGACGACTTATCGTCGCCGAAATCAAGGGGTGTGACGTCCACCGCACCCTTATTGACACCGGAAGTTTGGTCGGCATCCTCTACTTGCGGGCATTCAAAGAGATGGGCGTCGGCCAGTGCAAACCCCTCCGTCCTTCGATGACAGTCTCCAGCTTCTCCGGGGACGTCTACCGGCCCGCAGGATACGCTCCACTACATCTTTCCCTCGAAGACGGTCCCAGACGAGGAATAAAGCAGGTAGACTTCATTTTGATAGATGCACCCTCCGGCTACAACGCAATCCTAAGACGACCTTCCATGCGCAGTTTCGGATGGTGCCGTCTACCTTCCACCTGTGCATCAAGTTCCCAACACCACTCGGTGTTGCAACGATCAGGGGAGACAGAGCCGGCATCCGGAAATGTTTTGAAGTCAATACTCGCCTCCACACCGAACACCTCGACCCCTGAGATCAAACGCTCCCCCCAAATGACCAGAACAACCATGTAACCGTCTCCGACGGAAAATCTGTACTAGTTTCTAAGAGTTTTTCCGAAAACGATATGCCCGCCCTAACGGCGTTGCTTTCTGAGTATTTTGATATCTTTGCATGGGGACCCGAGGATATGCCCGGGATCGACAGGAGTATAGCTGAACATAAGCTAAGTCTCAAAACCGACGCTTCCCCTGTCAGACAGAAGAAGAGAAACTTTAGCGGTGAGAAGCAATGCGCCATACGAGAAGTCGAAAAGCTCCTCGCGACAGGCTTCATCAGAGAACTCGATTACCCATCTTGGTTGGCCAACGTCGTCGTCGTAAAAAAGAGCACAGGCAAGTGGCGAATGTGCGAGGATTTTACCGATCTCAACAAAGCATGCCCCAAGGATTTTTACCCCTTGCTAAAGATAGAGAGGCTAGTCGACTTTTCGACAGGATACTCTGTAATGAGCTTTCTGGACGCTTTCTCCGGTTACCACCAAATCCGGATGGCGGAAGAAGACGAAAAACACACGTCCTTCATAACTGACTAGGGGACGTTCAGCTACAAAGTTATGTCGTTCAGCTTGAAGAATGCAGAAGCCACTTACCAACGGATGATCGACGCAATCTTCCGAAAACAAAAGGGGCGCAATATGGAGGCTTACATAGACGATCTCCTGATCAAAAGCCGAAGTGGGAAGGAACACCTCGAAGACCTCCGCAAAACACTCGAGACCTGTCGGGCCCACAACATTAGACTGAATCCTTTTAAGAGCATTTTCAGCGCCGCTTACGGAAAATTTTTAGGCCACATGGTATCGGCCAAGGGGATCGAGGTCAACCCCGAAAAATACAGGCTATCCTCGACATGGGCCCCCCTCAAACAGTAACAAATATTCAGAAACTGAACGGAAGAGTTACGGCCCTCAGCAGGTTCATTTCCAAGATAGGGGACAACTGCCTCCCGTTTTTCAAAGTTCTTCGGGGAGGTTACGCCTCCTGGGATAACGACTGCCAGCAAGCATTTAACTCCTTAAAGAAATACTTGCTCTCACGGCTATGTGTCGGCGGTCCTCGTCAGCGAGGAAGCAGGGCGCAACACCCCATCCACTACGTCAGTCACATCTTGCGCGACGCTGAGCTCAGGTACCCCCCCTCTTGAAAAGCTCTCGTTTGCACTAATCACCGTTGCCCGCAGGTTGCGCCATTATTTCCAGGCCCACTCCATCAAAGTAATGACCGACCAACCTCTTTGAAGGATACTTCACTCCCCTGAAGTCTCCGGAAGGTTACAAAAGTGGGCAGTGGAGCTCTCTGAGCTCGACGTGGACTTCCTTTCGAGGTCCTCCTCAAAGAGCCAAGTGCTCGCGGATTTCGTCGCCGAGCCCGCCACGACAAAGCAACCATAACCACCACAAAACCAGCAACCCTGGGCCCTATACGTAGACGGAGCCTCCGGCGAACACGTTCAGGGGGTCGAGGTCGTCCTCACCAGTCCCTGGGGAATCCGCCTCAAGAGGTTAGGAAGATACGGTTTCCCGTCATGAACAACCAAGCCGAATACAAAGCCCTCATCACTGGGCTCAAATTCGCGAAAGGCCTCGGGGCACAATACCTCCACGTCTACAACGATTCCAAGCTTATGGTGAACCAGTTAAGGGGAATATACCAGACGAGGGACGCGACGCTCAAGAAATACCTACACATAGCCAAAGGCCTCCTACGGCACTTCGCCCAGACGCAACTGATACACATACCCCGAAAAATGAACACTACCGCGGACGAACTATCCAAAGAAGAAAGAGGCGATGACCAAGACATCCTAACGTCCGCCTAAGACAGACCTGAAGTTTTCGAGGTCACTCCCGTCTCCGAAGGCTGGATGGACGAGATCTAGCGCTTCCTAAGGGAAGGCAAACTGTCGTCAGATAAGCATGAGGCTCATAAGCTCCGGGTGAAAGCTGCCAGGTACGTTCTCCTGCAAGGCCAGTTGTTCAGACGCTGCTATTCATGGCCCCTAGCGAAGTGTGTCTGTGAGGAAGACGCGAAGACAATACTCGACTGGGTCCACTTCGACGAGTGCGGTACGCACGCAGCCGAACGGAACCTAACCCTTCAAATCCTCTGGCGGGGCTATTACTGGCCGAACATCCACAAGGACGTCAAAGAGTTCAGCAAAAAATGCCCACAGTGCCAAATCTACTCGAAAATCCCAAAGCAGCTCGCATCGCAGCTCCAATCGCTGGTAAGCTCCTGGCCATTCTCAATGTGGGGACTCGACTTTTTGGGCCCATTCCCCAGATCTGGCAGAAACCTATGACACGTCTTAATCGCAACCAACTACTTCTCTAAATGGGTGGAGGCTAAAGCAATGGCACAACCGACAAGCTCAGGTGTTAAGAGCTTCATCTGGACACAACTCGTCTGCCGGTTCGGAGTCCCCCTCTCCTTGGTCTGTGACAACGGGACCTCCTTCAAAGGCCGGCCAGTTCAAGATCTCTGCTCCGAGAACGGCATTAACCGACAAGCTCAGGTGTTAAGAGCTTCATCTGGACACAACTCATCTGTCGGTTCGGAGTCCCCCTCTCCTTGGTCTGTGACAACGGGACCTCCTTCACAGGCCAGCCAGTTCAAGATCTCTGCTCCGAGAACGGCATCAACCTTCACTTTGCCTCAGTTCAACACCCCCAGTAGAACGGACAAGCCGAAGCGACCAACAAAAATTTTCTAAAGGCGCTAAAGAGAAGGCTTGAAGGAGTCGAATCCTCATGGGCCGAAGAGCTGCCAACTGTCATTTGGGGACTCAATTGCACACCAACAGCTGCTACGGGTCAAACACAATACTCTCTGGTTTTCAATGGAGAGGCACTCATTCCAATCGAACTGGAGGTATACTCCCCACGAGTCGTACACGCCAGCAACTTTGAGCCTAAGGACCTTCTCGAATAGCGTAAACAAAATGACGATGGCAGGAGACTTGAGCTCGATCTCCTTGAAGAGAGAAGGGAATTGGCAGCCCTCCGGCAGGCTGAGCACAGAAGGCGCGTCATGACATACTACAACAAGCACGTCCGTTGAAGGTCACTCGAAGAGGGCGACTTGGTCCTAAAATTGAGAACCACAGCTGGAAGGGACATGGCCCCTGGAAAGTTCGACTCCAATTGAGAAGGCTCGTTCATAATCCGCAACGTGCTCGGGTCAAACACCAACAAACTAGCAAGACAGGACGGGACTCTCCTCCCGAGAACATGGAACAGCAATGATCCCAGAAAATTTTATTCATAAATGTTATAATTCATTCGCAGAATTATAATCGCAACACGAAATATCAGCAAAACAGCATCCCACATCTTAGCGCCTATGGCGACTCAGTTCAAGGGCACTCCCCTTCTCGAAGTCCTAGGCTGCTCTTACGCCTTAGCGTCTATTCGACTGGCAGTCAAGAGCACTCCTCTTCCCGAAATCCTAGGCCGCTCTTACGCCTTAGAGCCTATGCGACTGGTAGTCAAGGGCACTCCCCTCCCGAAATCCTAGGCGCTCTTACGCCTAGCAACAATGCGACTGCAGTCAGGCACTCTACCTCTCCGAAGACTTATGGCGGGGCCTCTCCCTACACCTATGGCGACTGTTGTTCAAGGGCACTCCCCTTCTCGAAGTCCTAGCCAATCACAATCTGACTCGGCAAAATTAATCCGCAATAGAAAATCAATTCAGTTATCATTACAAACAGAAAACAAAAGCTTTTCATTCACAGTCATTACAAACTTTCTGGGTTACAAAACAAAATCTAAAACTCCTACAATTCGCTATCCCTTATCGAAGTTTCAGATGGGGAGGCTATTTCGATGTCAGTACCAGGAGTTCGGGGAACTGCCTCCAAGGGATCTCATTCTCGAAGGAGCGACACAGCAAGTGGCTCCCCTACAGCCTCCTCCGACTCTGCCTGGGACCCCCCTCAGCAGCTTCCTTCATCCTCGCTAGCTCGGCAGCTGAGGGCAGGACCACCACCTTCATGTTAGAAAGGCGAATTGTCAATCCAGCCGCTCCGCCGGCATGTTGAAGTAGGCGCACTTGTACGACTGGCTCCGTGACCGGATACACTCCGTCGTGTCCAGCCCTTCGAGATCTTCATGCCTCACCATCCCTCGGTCAAGAAGCGCAAAACCAAGCAGGTTGACCGAGCTCTCCAACACCTCCTTAATGATGGCTTTGAACTCCAGCAACCTCCAAAATTCAGCAACCGCCTCTTCGCGAACATCTTCGCGATGTCGGTCCAAGGATCCCTCGAGTAAGCGCTGCAGTTCGACTTCTCGGCGATTGGCCTCTTCGAGTGACCTCATTGCAGACCGAAGCCGCTTTTCGGCAAAGCGATGATGACGATCTGACTCGCTAAGCTTGAGCTCTGCCTCCTTCACCATCGCCTCCCGACCAAGCTGCGACAAAACACCCAATCAGGAATACGCCAAAAAAAAAAGAAAAGGGGGGGGGAGTTGGAGGAAGGAACTTACCACCCTCACCATATCCACACACCGAGAGCTGAGCGCGGCCACTGTGTCCGGCTTGTTTTCTTCGGGGACTTAAGCACTTCATCCCCCACCGGACCTCTCAGCACTTCGCTCAGCGGAAGTCGCCTCCCTTTCGGCACCGCCTTCCGCCGAGGGATCATTATCGTATCCTTCGGCGCTGTCGCTGACCTGGACGTCATCTATATACGTCAAGTCATCTCTGCTGCCCGTCGCCAAAGATATACCCTCCGCAATCTTCCTCCTCTGAGCTGGCCGCGCCGATGGACCGCCCCGCTCATAGGGAACCCTCTTGCGGCCGATCTGACAGAGGCAGAACCACACTAACTCGAGCTGCGGGCGTCCTGCAGAGAGATGTCAATCCCAGACCAAAAACATGGGCTGAGACCAAAACTACTCACCTGTGTAAGCCCGCACATCATCCTCCAACTCTCGTAAATAATCCTCCGCATCGTGGACATGCCTCCGGATCTCGTTCACGACCCTGAAGTGGGGGGTTTTCGAAACCGATACCATTTCCCAAGAACCTCGCCTCGCCGACCCTCCTGGAGACAGTGTATCTGACTTCGCCGGGAAGCCGGTATCCTTAATCTTGAATACCTGACAATGCCTCCCCTTTAGAACAAAGCATCCATGGAGGCGGGGGTTCGCCTCCCACCGAAAAACCCCCTTAAAGATCTCGATGTCCTAGGGGACCCTCCGGCGCCACAACTCCTTGATCAGGCAATAAATCATTGTCACGGCGTTCGACAGGAGCTGCATCGGGACGATACCGAAGTAGTTGAACACGTTCACGAATTCCGGCTGGAAGGGGAGGAAGAACCCACCCTGAAGATGGTGGAGACAGATCGCGATCTTCCCCTCCAAGGGGGAATTGAACGTTGCCCCCTCCGAGGGGGACTTGAACGTTGCCCCCTCCGAAGGGAACTTGAGCCCGAGTCTCGCCCCCAGACCTGTTGGACCTCCGCGTCGAACGTATGCGAAGGAAGACAACACGTCTCTCCGGCGACCCTCTCGAAATCCTGCCACATCTCCCTCACTCGATTGCGCGACCTCTTTACCATTGCGGACAGAAACAACTTCGGTAGGGACCACAACGGTACATTTTATAAATCTCTCCCCGACAATTTGGCTTCCCAAAGGCGAAACCTAAGCCCACGCCACCTCGAGCCGAGCAATTAGTCACATCACACCATCAAAAAGAGATCCAAAAACTTTCATTACGTCTGACAAGATTTTCATTCAAGCGGAAGATTCAAAAAAAAAAAAAAAACCTTAATCTAAGGAAAGCCCGAACTCCGGTGACAGCAGCAATCCCCGAGCGCGAGCGAAGTCTATTCGCGACGGTTATCTTCCTCCAACTATTCGACGTGCGCCACCAGGACAACCTTCTCTTTCTCTAGCACCTCGATCAGCGCCCTCGCTGCCGCCAGGTCGCTTTCCTGTCCGGCGCACTTCGCTTCCAGAGCCTCAAACGCAATCTCTGCCTCCGACGAGTCCAGCCTTCGAAGACTCGCCAAAACTTTAGCCCTGTCACCTGCTCCCTAGTCTCCCCGGTTCTCTCGATATTTTCGAGCTTCTGACAGATTGAGCGGGCGACAAACCGCGCATTAAACACGGTAGAAGAAGGTTCGGCTCCCCCCGGCCCCGACGAGACGGCCAAACCAATCGAGTCGCCAGACCGTTCCGGGGTTGCCGGTTCCCCAACCATAAGGACAGGAAGGTTAACCGGCGGTGAAACCGCCCTCACCGCGGGCGGGGCTTCGTCGTCTGCCAAAGTGATGGTGTTCTCCACCGGAGCCGCAACCTGAACGCCTCTGTCCCGCCCCATGGATGGCCTTGGGGCCGTGCGCGCAGAACCCCGCGAACCCCATACTTCAGCGGGGGTCTTCCCCGAACCAGAGAAGGTGATTCGCGGTCTCTTCGGAGCCTCCTCTGGAACTGCAGGCCTCCGAGATAAGGTGGGGTCCGCTCGCGAACGCCTGGCGAGCGGGACTTCGTCGAATACATCTTTGGGCATGACATTGAAAAAGGACATCCTTGTCCCGCTCTCTCTCTCTCTTCGGAGCCTCCTCTGGAACTGCAGGCCTCCGAGATAAGGTGGGGTCCGCTCGCGAACGCCTGGCGAGCGGGACTTCGCCGACTACATCTTTGGGCATGACATTGAAAAAGGACATCCTTGTCCCGCTCTCTCTCTCTCGTGGGACTAGAAAATTCTCCAGAGCGGCGATCTGCAGACGTTTTATGGAGTCATCCCGCTTGCGTGGCGGTCACATGACTGGCTCGCGCATCAATGCACGTCGTCTCGAGACCAGCAGGGGGGCATGTTACCTCGTGATCCATGAAGCAGCATCTGGAGCGTACACGTGGAGACTCCAATAAGCCCAACCCTCGCAAATCGGGCCGGTGGCGCAAGGCGAACGACAGGCGACTTACTGAAAGCCGAACAACCCCAAGTCAAAGAGCGGGTTCAGAGGGAGTGCGCGGAATGACCCCTCACACCCCATTAAAGAGGTATGATCTGTTTCAGGCGCCGTACATCCGTACCAGCATGGTCGTCGATCTGCAGGACAGGAGGACGGTCCTTGAAGAACCCTAGGTCATCCCCCACATGACATAGTTAAGAAAAATTGAGACTATAAATTGTAATACAACAGGAGAAAAGGCATCTTCTTCTGAACTTCATTTTGTCTCCAAAAATCTCCACTGTAATATGTTTTTCGACTAGTGAATCCCCTTCAAAGCCACCCAGAGAGAGGTGTCGTGGTTTTCCGTCTCATCGATTTCCATGTCCAAAATATTTCCCATTTTAGTTTTTAACAGATATATATATATATCTCCTTCCTTTTTTCACTATTTGTATCAGTAGAAATATGTTAATAATACTGTAGATGAGAAAGGCAGGAGTAACAATGTTGTACTGTGATCTTGCATCAATCAATTATAATACTTTTGAGTTTTTACTTGTGCCTTTTCAAACTCCAAATAGGCAATTATAATTTTAATTTCAATTTCGAAATAGGCAAGAGTAAAAACCCAAAGTATCAAAATCGATGCAAGGTCACAGCACAAAATTATGTTTTTCCCTTAATCCCTTGGCCTTATAAAATTAGAAGAGCATTAACTTCACATGCACTTGCAGATTACTTATTCATAAAAATAAGAAGAAGAAAAATTTTGTAAGCATACTAGCTAAATAATACAGAAACTGCTGTCATACAAGCATGAACCTTTATACCCTTATATGAAGTACAAGATTAAGTAGGTTCGTAAACAAGAGCCCTATAACCTTTAACTTTGGCGTACAAATGAAATACATTATACTCTGGTAGAACAAAACCATATACGATTGGAAAACCTTCTTTTCTTTCTCTGATGATGTTTTCCCCAGTTCTGGCTGACCTGACACACCGGAACCCCTTCTTTGCTTTCTACCTCTCTAAAACCAAATTAAAGAAAAAATTACGAAGTTTAACAGATTCTTTATTATAAATAACATAACTATTAAGAGTAAGGACCTTATCTCTTTCAGAAAGTAGAACATCTCTAGTAACATGAGGGGATCCCAAAAATTCAAGAAGTTTTGCTAAGATCTCTTCCTTGAAAAGAGCAAAAAAGTTATTAAATTCCATTGAAAAGATAGAACAATGGATAAAAGAAGCATAAAAGATTATACAATTGACCTACCTTCTTGGTGGCAGCTTTAACATCATAGATATCTAGCAGGTTACAAAAATCTAGCAGTCTATCTTTGTTGCACTTGCTAAGTTTTTCCTTGACTTTTGACATATGCTTATTCTGCCAAACATTTAAGAATGGAGAATAAAGAGATCAAGAACCAGCAGAGTACTTTGAGGAAAGAAAAATCAACTACTGTGAGTTTATGCGATGTATACTGGAAGCTGGCAAGCTAAAGCTGGCATTAAGCAGAGAAATCTGTATAATATATTAGAAATAAAAGATCTAAATCATGCTTGTGAATCAAACATACAAGCAAATTATAGCGCAATGTTATCCAGCGCCAAATTAATATAGTTGCAAGCATGCAAACGCATGTTAACACCTTAAATGAAATGTCCAAATTAGGGTCTGGTGTGCAAAAGTAAGTGGTATGAAGAAAGAGAAGCCATTTTCTACAATGAAGACAACATGTCTTTGACAAGATGTACCAGACAGTGAACGTATAAATTAGAAGTTAGACAAGAGATGACACAAAAATGATTATTTACTTTCATACTATCCCCTCTTCCCATTTCTTTTTCAGAGACAAAAATGCTGGTGTTACGAGAATGCCAAAAAAACTTTCGATGCCACATCAAAGAAACCTTGAATTTTCAACAACACTTTAAAGATAACTAGGCATCGCCAATAAGAGCAAACTATGGAAATACTTTTTCCTATAGGACCTCTTACTCCTTGAGGTTGCCACAAATCAGGCAACTAGCTAAGGTTAGGATAACATTGAGGGTCTTCTTCGATGAATCACAGAAGGATTACAAGTTTCATCACCTAGAATTATCTAGTCCTAGATGGCGAAGAGGCCATTTTCTCTGATCTCCCTCTTCTCTAGAAGACTTAAGGAGGCTGAACTTCTTTTAATTGCTAGTCTTCACCATAGGACTTCTGTGGGAAATGACTCTTTGAGATAGTCTCTCAGCAGTATCTCATCCCTTCATGTTACCCTCTTCTATCCTTTATAGCTAAGAAATAGTGTAAGGGACCGATGTGGGTTGACGAGAGTTCCATGCACGTAGCTATCTTGACACACCACTCAGCATAACAACCTAACAAAGAGTTAACATGGACACTCACACAATTGTCTAACAGCTCTCTGAATCTTCTAGAAAAACACTTTCAATTCCTTTATGTAATGTTTTCACAATGAATAGACAAACAAATAGCTTATTTATTAGGTTTAGAGGTGCCTCAATTCTTTCTTCGAGGACTCTTACATATGAGGATCACGTATCCTTGAGGTTTTATCCTTAGATCCTTTATCGAGGTTTCAATCTTCGAAAGCTTCATCGATGATAGATGATCTTCTCAAAAAAAAAAACATTTTCCAAGGATCACAACAAGCTTCGCTGAGCTCTTTCGATAAAACTTAACTTTATCATTCGTCCTCCTCATGAGGAGGGATTTCCCTAACAAACTCTCGCTTCTAACATATGAGAAGATTCAAACCTACAATAGTCCTGCAAGCCTATTGCTTAACTTATGTTGTTGTCCGACATCATATCCGATAGATTTTCATCAGTATGGATTTTCTTCAGCAATAGGGTCTTCCTTTAGAGTACATCCCCTCAAGTGACAGTGAACAGAGACATTGACTTGAAGTAAAAACTCATATTCTTTGCTAGGTGAATTGTACTCTGATTTTCACAATGTAGAGGACAATAGTCTTGCTTGTGCCCTAGTTTGTTGAATAGCATCTTCATCCATTGCATATCTGTTGATGCTATCAGATCATCTTCGATCGTAAAAAATGCCACACTTCTGCAGATATCCATGCAACAACTCCTCCAAAGGTGACCAAATATGCAGAAACAAGCTTCATCGATTTTACATCTTCGACCATATCTACTACATCTAAGTACATAACTACATTTTGCTTCTTCCTGAAGAATGCCAATTTGGATGTGCCACGCAGATAACTGATGATCCATTTCATTGTTACTTAGTGTTCTTTTCGTAGATTGGCAAGAAACTTGTTAACAACTCCAACGACATAAGCAATGTCAAATCTTGTACACATTATGGTTTACATCAAAACATCCAATTGTCGATGAGTAGGGAATTTCCAACATTACTTCCTTATCTATAGCACATTGGTTGATGGACAGACAAAAATAACTTGTTAGAGGGGTAGCAACTGCCTTTGACTTGTCTATATTGAATCTTAGAAGGACCTTCACCACTGAGGCTCCTGCAATAACCAGATATTTCTCCTTGAAGTAAATAGTTTACACTAGATATTAACATGAGAGCTTTGTATTCATGATTGCCACAAGCTAAACAACTAAAAAAGCTTAGGATAACTTTGGGGTTCTTCTCTAGTGACTCACTAAAGGATTATAAGGGTCGTAACCTAAAACTATCTAGTCCTCAATGGATAAATAAGAGTTGAATTTCTCCATTCTTCTTCTCTTAAAGACTTAAGAAATTTGAACTTGCCCTAGATTGCTAGTCTTCACCACAGAATTTCTGCTAGCAATAGCTTTCCATGATACTCTACCTCTATGGATAATCGTTGAAGCAACAACAATATCTCAAACCTTCATATTACCTTTTTATGCCCTTTTATAACCAAGGAATAAGACAATAGTTTCAAGTAAATAAAAGTACCTTGTCTAACGCTATCATGATATAACCACTCTGCATGATGACCTATCAGGAGATTGATATGGCCACTTCTACACAACCATCTGACAGTCTACATGTAACACAAAACTTGATTTTCTCTAACAAAACTTAAGTAGTAACAAGGCAATTTACATGAAAGATTCCAGCTAAATTACATAAAATGCACATAAATGGTCTTCATAATCTATGTCTAGCATTTCAAATCTATAAGCCAAAGAACATGTAGAAATTTATCAACCATACCTCATCCTGAGACCAAGCAAGACCAGAGAACTGAAGAATATTTTTCTTCAAATATTGCACCTAAAAAAGATCAAAAACAAGTTAAGCAAGAGACGATGCATTCCCATGATGTAAATAAAAATATATTCAAGAACATACTTACAGTTGCTTTCCTTCCGAATATAATCTTATGAAGGGTATGTAGATTTTCATCGCCCTTTCTCTTTGACAATTTGAAAGCCACTGGATAATCAGATTGCAAACAGAAAACCTTTATAAGAAGCTCATAACAAGTGCAAACAATTTATCCTCTGCTTGTACCGTTGTTCTTCTTCTCAAACATGAAAACGTATATTCCACTCAACTACCAAACTTAATTCAATAATCAAGTCAAATGATTTTACTGCATTTCCTAATCCAACAAATCATAAAACAAATATTTCAAAAACTCATGAACATTGATAATTTAATCTGCAAATAACTATTTGCCATGACATTCAAACTTTGAAAAAACATTGAAAAGTAATGTGTAACCAAGACAACATTAATGTTAAGTAGATTATAACTAGGAAGTAGGGATGACGATGACAAGGGAGAGGACTTTGTAATAACAATGTAGTTGTGGTGCCGTGGTGGACTATATAAAGGGCATCTTCACATGCAAGTACATGTATTTTTGTGGAACCGTAAACCACTTAAATGTTTAAAAACTGGGAGATATACGCATTCAACCAAAGAAGCAATAGGTTGCTAGAAATCTAACAATGAGCATCCTAGGGAACGGCCCCTGAAAATATGGTTTGCTATTCAAATGCATCAGCATGTGCACTCCAAAAATAAGAGGCTTTTATAGTTTGTGTACCATATCATTTCATGATTGCTTCCACTTGCTAAATCCGAGTCAGTCTAATGTAATAGTAAATTCCCTATATATTTACAATTTTGCAGCTTTGGGTCCCTCATTGTTCCCCTAACGAGAGGGCATCAGAGCTGAAAGTTTTGGCTGGGCTCAAGTGTTGGTGTGCTGGATCATATGTGTAGTTGACTCACCCTATGGGGAGAAGGGGTGATGTCTAGCGATATTTGAATCACAAGCGGGGAGGGGGGGGAATCTCCCACCATTGCTCTAGATGGTCTAAAAGTAAAGGGCTCTTGGTTGTGTATGCATTTGCACTTGATTAGTGGCTTGATGATCTGTTGGAGAAGGGAGTCAATCTAATGAAAATTCTCACGTAAGGAGACCTAGGCACATCGAAAAGGGAGTAGATCTAATGTGGATTCTCATGTGAAGGGGAAAATTATTAAGAGTATGTGAGAATTTCCCATATCTACGAGTTATCACAAGTTGTAGTGTTGACATATAAGAAAGTAGCACACATGGAAGTCGACAAGCAAGCACTTGAGCCTAACCAAAACCTTCAGCTCAAACACCAATTTGTTGGGAGAGTGAATCCAATGTAGATTCCCATATGATGAGGGAAATTATTAAGTGCATATGAAAACTATCCCACATTTGTGTGTTACCATAGGTTGCATTGATATACAAGTGGGTGGTCTCACTTATAATTCTAGGCTTTTCTGTTAACGGGTGGGTACCAACTTATATATTGGATACCTTGTTGTTCCCCTAATAGATTAACCATAGCAATGAATGATTGATAGGAAAAATACTCAAAAACACCTAGGTTATTAAGCATAACCATGACATGATTACATAGAAGAATTATTAGCCATAAGATATAACATGATTATGGAAATTGTAACATAGATATACTAGGCAAAGGAATGTAGTTCTAGGATTATAGAATGTAGTACTAGGCAAAGGCATGGTAATCCTAGAACTACCTTCTATTGCATATTTAATACTGTTAAATTATAAGAAAGCCAAAGGCATGGTGATGCAACACCAAGGCATTCAAAGAACTTGCAATAACTACACCTTGGCAGACATGAGGCATCTAGCATAGATTTAATATCAAGCAATTTCACTTCTCTTCTATAATAGATTTGCTTTAGTAGAGTCACAACCAATCTCCCATGGTAAGGATCATGCTCAAAATCACTATTCAGCAAATGTTGAGTCATTGCTTGGAGCACAAGATTAGCTGGATAAATGTAACAGTAATTACGATTTCATGATATCATAACAATGGTTGTTCAAACCATCATTTTATAGTCTTTGAGGCCATAATGAGAAGGTTTTTATGAAATTGTTGCTTGAGGCTATTTTTATTCAATGCAATTATGACCTTATGGTATCATAATTATCAATCACGGTATGGTGATCATCCTTATGGTCTAGCTAACAAGTAGCTCCCAAATTTCAGGATTTCGAATTTTAACCAATTTTGGAGCAATTGGGAGGCATTTTAGGTAGCTTAGAATTATAGCTTTAAAATTTTATAAATAGAACATCGTAAATCAAAACCCTGACTAAACTTTGATGAATGAAATTTGCGTATTTCCATCCATGTATAAATATTGGAGGTTGCAACCTCCACAAATTATCGCTACAAGCCTACAGCTAAGTTTTGATTTGTTGCTATTAGTTGCCTTGATCATTTTGAGAATCTTCATACGCAGTACAATCATTATACCTTGAGTATCTGAAGGTTTATAACATGATATATTTCTTTCCATATTATTAGGTTTCTTCTATGGAGTTTCTCCGTTTGTTCAACAAGTTTCTACAATATTTCTTCAAATTAAATATGACTGGAGCCACCAACATTAGATCGAATCACAATTTTCTTGACTCAAATTTTCATCGACTTGAGGCAAAAATAAAGGTTTTTTGGACCATTTTAGGGATCTATCTCAAGATCAAGTCCTGGGGTTTTCATGTGATTTTCCGTATATATTAATGATGCACATATGCCATCGTAGAATGTTTCAAAAGCTCAAAATGAATCAGCTTGCTTATCATGCATCCATTGTAAACTTACATAGAATGTAGTTCTAGGATTCCTTTCCCTTTGCATTAGGTTTCATTTAGATTTTCAAGTAGAATTCATATTCAATATTCTGCCAAAAGGTGCCAACAAACTCCCAAAATGACTTTGATTGTGTTGTTCTTCAGTCAAGGCTTCATGGAAGCACCGCAAAGAGTCTAAAAGTAGTCAGAAAGCTGGGAAGTTTGGTAGAAGCATTGGTAAAAAGAATTAGCTTAATAAGATATGATGACAAAAATGAGCACCATCAATACGCAATTTAAATGCAGAGTAATAACAAATAAAATCACAGAGCCCTCCAACCAGCCAAAAAAGATGCTAGAAAAACATCAATAGCAACATTAACAAAGAAAATTAATCAAGAGAGACGAACCATTCGGAATGTCCTTCAACTTCTCCCCGGAACCCTAAACAGAGCAAATAAAAAAGAGACGCTCTTCAGTAAACCGATCAGACCAAAAACCGAAAATCCATGTCCCCCGGAGCAAGAAATCAAACAACGAATGCCAGAAAGCAGCAACATCTGCTTCCTTCACCTGCACAATCTCCAGAGCCTTGGTAGCCGACGTTCTCCGCATTGTCGCCGGTTCGTACCTCTCCACAGACTTCCTCTCCCTCGATGCCCTCCTCTTCGCAGACACATCCTCTTCCCCTTCGCCCCCCTTTTCCTCCCTCTTCTTCTTCTTCCCCCTGCTATTCTTTCCGCTCCCCTCCGGCGTCACTTGCTCTTCTCCCGGAGCCAACTCTTCTCTCGGCTGCGCCGCCTCGCTGACCGCGGCCGGGGATGCGTTCTTGGATATCTTTGGCCTACCATCCTCGTCAGTGGACTCTGAGTCGGATCCCATGCGGACGAACAAACCCTAGCAAGCTCTGCCGGCGCAAAGAACAAGCAGAATCACCGGAGACCGGAGGTTGAGCCGCTTGAGGACGAACGAGTAGGAAAGACGAGAGAGAGTGGAAGAAAGAGGCGAGTGAGAAGAATTCCCTGAGGTTGAAAATTTGAAACGTCGCTATCAAAAATATAAAAAAAAAAATTTAATACGTGACTTAAAAAGGGAGAATTACATATGTGACCTCCAACTACTAGTTATTTATTTAAATTTAAAAATTAATTTTTCACATATATTGAAATATTTAAATAAGAGCTTGATGTGCAATTTTATAGTTCATACATTTTAAAATTTTAAATCTTATTTTAATACTTTTATTCAAAATTTAGTTATTTCTTATTCAATTTTTTAGTTATTTTAGACGATTAGGTGGGTTTTTTAGTCAAGTTAATTTTAACTTATCACAATATCACAATATATATAAAATTAATATTAAAATTTAATTATATTTTAAAAAATAATAATTTCATTTCACATTTTACATACTAAAATAATAACAAATTTATACCATATTTCTCATATATTTTAATATAATAATTAATTTTATTATACAACATACACAATTCTCAATAAAAATTATCGTGATCTAAATTTAACTTTATTAAAATTAACTATTACAAATAAATGCACTCGAGTAGCTATTTATTATTTTCCATGTAAATTTCTAACTTGGGTTAAATTTAACTTTATGGTTTATATCATATACAAATTTTAATATTAAAATCAACTATATTTTGCATCTTACATAATCTTTAATATTAAAATTAATTTTATTTTGCATATTACATAAATTTCAAAATAAACAATCAATTTTATTTCACTTTGTAATACATATCTCAAAATAAATCAAATTTCAAATCTTTTATAATTTTCAAAACAAAAATATTATATCAAAAATTATCTTTTACCTCAATTAAAAATAATCTCACCAGACGTATTGTAAAAGGTTATTTGTTAACGGGCCTAGAAGCCTTAGACCAGACTCCTGTTATATATTTAAGTTAGTTGATAATTGATGAACTATCGAGAATAATATATAGAGGCTTGATTATTTATTTCTAACATAGTGCTCAATATAATGATTAAAGCAAAAAAAGTTTGAAAAGTGAAATCAAGCTTAGAATGAAGTATTATAGTGATCAAAATTGATAAACAAGTCTTGAAGATCAATAAGAACTCAATTGAAGGTTAAGTTTATCGTTTTTATATCAGTAAAATTATTATAAATTGTCCTTAGAGTGCTAAGAGATGAGTGGATCGTGATTTGAGCACTTAGGACACTATTAAATCTTGATTACATTGAGTTTAGATTGATTAAAAATAAGTTAGATCAATTTGTGTGAGAATTTATTGATATCGATATCATAATTGATCAAGTAGTCGATTGAAAAATTTATGATCGATTGGACTATAACAATCCAATTAAAATAAGCTTTACAAAAAGTTACTCTTTTGATCAATCGGTTGATTAATCAAAGGCAGAGTGTTGTTTAGCTTATTGGTTCTTTGATCAAGTAAAACTGTCTGAAATGTGAATGTCAATTTTCTAACGACTATTTGCTTGATCAAAGGAAATTCTGGAGCAATCTTTACTAACTATTAGAAGCATTTTCATAATAAATAGTTCAAGGGTTTTTAAGTATATTGATGATTTTCTAAGTCATTATTTGAACATCTTTTGCTTAAAATTAATCTCTATTATGAGTAAGTGATTGAAAATTAATTAAAAAGTAATTAATGAAGATCGGTCTTTCAAGTGCTCATTTTTGTGATTCACTTTCTTCAAGTTCTTCGAGATGCAACCCTAAAAAGAAGAGAAATTAATTAATTAATACTTATTGTATACATTCTTATTAGTTTTGGGCTTTTATTATTTCGTGAAGAAGGTTTTTAATTTAGTGATCAGAAAAAGTGCTTTATGGATCCTTTATATTAAGTATAAAGAGAGGATGTGAGAATTATTTCTTCGAGTGAAGAAGACGGTATACTGGTTTCTCCGCCTCTGACCAAAGAAGTGATTCTATATAATTGGATAAATAGATTGGATGAAGGTTTGAGCTTGAGCCAAACCGCGTTATATCCTCGTGTTATTTACTTATACTTTTATTATTGATTTTGGTTGTTAATTATTCATTACTGACTTATGTTGTGAGTTATTTAAATCGTAATATAATAATAGTTAATTAAATTTTAAATTAGAGTCTATTCACTCTCCTCCAAACTTATACCGATCCTATAAGTCCTTCTTTAACTATTAAAAAGGAAGGCAATACTAATAGTATCGTAAAAATTGAACTCAATTACCCGAGTTGATTTATCGAACTGTGAAACAGCATGTCATTTAGGGTAGTTTGATATCAAAATCAAATTATATATTTTATTGGATTAAATTATACTAAACTTACATATTTTTATAATATATATCATTTAATAATGGCAATAAATTACTAAAATAAATAATTTTATTATTTTAAAAATTATATTAATATTTTTAATTGGCACTACAATCCTATAATTTTCTTAAAAATTTGATAATAAATTGATTCAATCAATTTATTGAAACCAATTCATTCTTACAACATTCAAAGAGAAAGGGAAGGGGATGTTCTCTCTGTGTCTCATAGTTTTCTCTCTCCTTATTTGTTGGATGCAAATTTTAATTTTAAAATTTAATTTAATTTTATATTTTACATATATTTTAAATTTAAATAATATTTTACTTTATATTTTACACATATTTTAATAAAAAAATTTATTTCACATTCAATATAATCTTTAGTAATAAAATATATTTATTTTATATTATAATATTAAAATAAATTTTTTTCTCACTATTTTAAAGAATTTAAAACATCTTAAAAACATACTTAAAAACAAATAGAAGGAGAATAAAACATTAGAGTGATCTTTTGAGCCAATTTTATTGAAATTTTTAAAAGTAATAATAATTTATTTTTTATTATATATATATTTTTATATTTTTATTCTACATAATTTTTGATATATTAGTTAAATGTTATTACGTATTTTTTAATATAATAAATTAAATTTATTTTTTATTCTATATAATTATTTTTAAAAAAATCATAAATATTTATTTATATATATTTATATAAATTATGTCCTGATTTCTCAACTTAAGGTATATAATTACTGTGGCTCACAATCTTAAAATTTTAATATTTATATTTGTAAGTCAAATATATTTATTTTTTAATTTTAAAACTAAAATTTTATGAAATTCTTAAAATAATCTCCTCTTTCCTTTTTTTTTCCTTTCTCTCTCCCAAAATGCTCGTTTCCTCTCTCATTTTCTCTCTCACTCTCCTTCTTTGTTGATAGTCTTGCAGCGCACAATACTTACACGATCGCCAGCGAAGAATGAGAATAAGAAAAAGATAACGAGTGAGTGATTCGAGAGAGAGGAGAGATGAGATGAAGTTGAGAAAAAAAGTATTTTAAATATTTTATAAATTTTTAATATTATATTAAAAATATATATTTAACTAAAGAATTTAAATATTAGAATTTTACAATCATATAACTTATTAATAATATATATTAAATGCAGGAACCTGGATGCAGTTTACTCTATTATTTTTTCCACGGCTAATTCATCGAGCATATCACGTCTGGGTCTAATTTTGGGTCTATTTTGGGTCCTTAATTTTTTTAATGGACTTTATGTATAAATTATGAAGCCTTCTGGATTATCTCCTCTCTCCCTCTCTCTCTCTCCCTCTCTCTCCCTCTCTCATCTCAGCTGGAATTTCCTGACTCGAGTCCTCTCGCTCTCTAGGCTTCTGGCTCTCTGTCTCTCGCTCTCTCTGCTTTCAGATCGCTATTCGCCATCGTAACCCTACAGTTCATCGGTGGCGTCGCCGTCTGTCTCGTCTCAGGCTTTTCGATCTGGCTGGTGAGTTTCGTTACGGCAGCAAACAGATCTGTCTTGCCGTACTCGTCGGGACGCCCTAGAACCGCAGCCTACGCTGCTTCTTCTAACCTCAGGTCTGCGGCGGCTGCGATGGCGGAGGGAAGGATCGATCCGACGAGGTTGGCGCTGCCGAAGCTGGTACCTGATGCGCCTTGGGGCAAAGGTATTCGTGGTTTGTGCTCCGCTGTTTTGTTCTTCTTTCGAGTTGATGGAATCAGTATGGAGTTCTCGGCATCGTTCGGTCATCTTTTTGCTGGATCAGTTTGGGGATCGGGGGAAGTTGTGGGGTTTCCTTTGTTGGTTGGGAATCTTGATTACGTTGGTTACTTGCCCGTGTATTTACGGCGTGTAGTATGAGATTATTGCGAGAGTTTGGTTTCTGAAAATGACCCTGGGAAATATCAGTTCTTTGATTGTGGCATGTTCGCAGATTTGTGAATGATTAAACTTTCGTGTGCTTGTGGTGATATTAGCGTTTATTTGTGCTATTAGTTTTTGTCGTACTCGGGTTTTTTGATTAAGGGTGTTGTCTGTGTAAGCGTTTTTGATGGTTATATCGTCCCACCTCGTTTTTCAACTCGACTGATGAGTTAATTTTTCATTGACTTGGATTCTTCTTCATTGAACTCATTCTTCCTGTTATTCTTCTTCGGAATGGAATGATCCCCATGTAAGGATTGTGAAATAAAATACAAATTAATTTTTTTTTTGTCATTTTTTGGTCTATCCCATTTCTTGGATTTATTCATTTGTTGCAAAATGGTCTTTACAGATAGCTATTAGATTTGTTTCAGTGGGGCATAAGATCCTGAGATCACATCTGACCATTAATTTACTTTTAGTAATATATGTGAGGATGCTCTACGTAATCATGCCTACTTTTGTAACAACCTATTCATAAATTTCTTATCCTACCTGTTATCGTTAACATCTTGTTGAGAGCATGCTTTCCGTAGACATTTATCTCGGCACCTTTTGCTTGATGGATGTGATTTTGGTTGTCCTAGTATGGTTTTTGAAATTGGCAGTACTTTAGTGCTTTCCTAATTTCATTCCATGATTGGTAAGATTACTTTATGTTCCTGATCTAGATTATATATCAGCTTGCATAGCCATGCTCTATGGGCCTCTAGATCATATACAACATAGTAATTGCTCATTTTATGTTTGGCATACTGCAGATGAAGTGACTTCTGATAATAACATTCCCTTGTCTCCTCAATGGTTGTATTCTAAACCCGGTGAAAGCAAGCCTTGCAATCTAGTTGTATTGGGGGTATGATATCTTTGTTTTCTTTGTGCATTTACTTTTCTGCTTATATTTTCTCACTTTGCATGCGCCTTAATTATAGATATCTGCTTTATTTTTATGTCTTTACTTGTTAAGCAGTTATTCTGTTGGACATCTTCTTTTCTTTCCTTCAGAATTTTTTCTACTGTTTTATGGCATCATTAGTATATCTATCTTATCTCTGCATTCATAACATGCTGTATTGAACGGATGCTGCTATTGTCAAGCTCATATGAAATATGCTAATGCACTTTTAATATTTAGTACCTTCTAATATGGAATTATGTTCCTTGGAACAACTTATTTTAGGAGGCATGAATGGTAATGACGCTGGGTGGCAAGTAGCAGTTATTTCAAACTTACAAATTTTGCATTACTATGATCTAAATTTCAGCGATCACTTTATGTTTTTAAATATTTTCTGTAACTTCAGTATTCATTATTGCTTAGAAGGCTTATTTGATGTGAAGGTACAACATATATTTTGTGATTTTTTTTTTAACGTTACCAAGGAACTATAAATTAAGAGGAACTTTTGTACATTAAATGTCTAGAACTTTTGAACTCATGTTAACTTTGGGATCTAGTCACAAATAATGTGTATTTGATCTGATACACGTTGTTAGCCATGGTTCGTTTTTCAGCATGCAGATCTAGGATGATATTTTAAGTGGTCGTGTGGAACCTTAATATTGAATGGTTGAGTTGCTTTGAATTTTCCATCTCTTAGCTAAAGGCTGAACTTCCTTATTAGTACTCTGGATGGAGCTGGCTGTTTAAGAACAATGAAATCAAAATGTTGAAGACAGGATTGACTGGAGTGTAGTATCATATGAGGCTACAAACATGTTGAAGTTCTCATCGTGTTTTGTTTCTAATTTACAAACTTATAGGAGATGCTTTGTGAACACTAGTTGCAGTCATCCATAAGGCAATTTTTTTGACTATTAACACTGAATAATAGGATATGCTCAACAAATCAAACTTAGTCCATGGATGATAGCTCCTAGTGCCTACAGGCTTCCATTGTCATTTTGCTTGGATCTGCCAAACTAAAGCCTTTATGCACTGTTATCTTCTGGTTGGGCTGGCTGAAGTGAACTTAGAGCCTTTTAGATTGTAAAATTTTTATTTTCTGAAATATATTCCTCAAATCCTTATGCATTGCTCTTTTGGGTGATAGGAACTTGACGATGCATAGCTTTATTTTGTTGTTCTTTTCTATAACACTTTGAATGCTATGTACTTTGCATACAATCCTTTGGTGGTCGATAGTGCAACCATCAATGCCCTCTCTTTGAAGTACATGCCTTTTATTTGATTTTTGTGGATTCAAATTGCATGGCGATTGCTTAGCTGTTGTCGGTAATGTTCTGTTTAAAGTGTCAACTTTGAAGCGCAATCCTTCTATAAATTAGGAGGAACTTCTGCACCTGTCTGAGATTCAATTTGAAATTAGTCAGTAAACATATATTTTTTAGACCTAATATTCCGATGCGAGAATTCAACCCACTCCATTTAGAGTTAGTGGATCAAATCTTTGATCTACCTTGATTCGATTCGATATTGATCCGATCACTAGTATCATTAATTTTAAGGTAATTATAAAACATTTGTAAGCTGTAATCCTTAATCTTTTTAGTATTTAAAATGAAAATATGAAGAACAATCTGTGCCACTATCAACATCTATCATTCATTTTCAATAGCTCAATTCATGTATCACAATGCAGATTATAACTTATTAATTCGATATTGTATGATTGTGGGGATTAGAACTTACATAAGCTCTTGAAGTAGATTTGTTTTTCCAAATATTACTAACAAATGAGAATAGTTTTGTCAAGCTTTTTCTGTAGTATAGTTTGACTCCGACAAAATGGGAACCATGAAGGCCATTCTAGTTTTATTTTGTTGGGATTTTGGATGTTATTTTTATTTTGGCTCGACCTAAAATCCAATCCAAAAATCCGATGCACTTCAAGTCATAGATTAGATTCAAGTTGACCTTGATTTGATCTAATTTGAATTTTGATCTGACATGAATATTATATGGGTGGGATCTGGATTGAGGTCGATTTGATTCGATTTTGAGCTGTTTTTACGTGTATTATGTGATTGGCTTTTCATGTAGAATCTATATGAGGAAGGGGGAGACTAACTAGAAGAAAGGAAATAACAAGTAGAAGAAAGGAAAGAAGGCAAGAAGAAATGAGAGGATACCAAAGAGAATTTATTCAATCATCCAAAGCCTTTAAATACAGTGATATGAGGCTCATTTATAGTTAATGTGAACTAGAAAAAATCTAGGATAATAATAAAAAAATTGTTACTAATTATCCATACTAGCGAAATTATTTAAAATTTATTTAAATTTTAAATAATAAATATTAAAAATATAAATAAATTATCATTATCTATCTGAAAGATAAACACAAAATAAAGTAAGTCTATCTCTATTCCTTTACAGCTAAAATATGTAGATCGATAGCTCATTTTGCCCTTAGATGAGTTGCCATTATTATTTCTTTGTTGAAGAAAGCTGGACTCCATCGAGATAGAATGTATATAGAAATCTAGAGTGGTCGTGTTCAATCTTCTGCACTCGCCCTCAATGTTCCAAGTAGCATTAGATGCTGATCAATCTTTCTATTGTATAAGATAATATCATCATTTGCGCTTAATTTTGTCTTCGCGCTGAAGCAATGGAGGAGCCTTTGGAGTAGAAAAACTTGTAGGAGCATGGCTAAGCAAAGCAGGATGCTCAATGGTGCTTCAATATGGTATTAGATTCACATTAAAGTTAGACTAAAATTTATGTAATCAGATAATTTAAGTAAATAAGCATTCAGTCCAAGTTTATTATGGATGGGTAAGGGCTAGTAGCTCTTGTGTGGAGTTTCTTGAAAGAATTTTTAGGTAGGCATTCCGGGTGAATACATACTATTATAAAATCACCAAGCCTTTATACATACTATTAGGTAGGCATTCCGGGTGAATACATACTTCAATAGTTTAGTCTCTGATTGCTTTCACTTTATATGGATCAAGAGAGATTTCTTGGGAAGACACTATGAATCCAAGAAAAGAACATTAGGAAACTTCATATTTTAAGATTAGGATAAAGCTTGGAATTCCTAAACTTTAGCAAAATAGTACAAACATTATCTAAATGCTTAGATTTAGACTTATATAAGAATATTACCAAAATAAACCACCAAAAAGTTTCTTATAAAAGGTTGTAAGATATGAGTCATTGTTCTCATAAATATGCTAAGAGCATTCGATAAACCAAAATGTATGATTAGCTACTCAGTTAGATCATCCCAAGTTTTAAAAACCATCTTTCATTCATTACCAGGTTTAATCCTAATTTGATGATATTCGCTTTTGAGATTAATCTTAGAATACCAATTTGATCCAGCAAGCATATCCAATATATCTTTTAAAGAAGGAATAGGAAATCTATATCTTATAGATTCTATTAATAGTTTTACTATCCATACGCATTCTCTAAGTGTCATCTTTCTTTGAAGTCAAAAAACGGGTGTTACACAAGACTCAAACTGTCTCACAAAACCCTTTTTCTAATAATTCGTGAACTTGTCTATTCAACTTTTCTCGCTCTTCTAATATGTAGAGAGAGAAATTGATTCTCTTTAGGGTAACTGAGATCCATGAATGAAATCAATTTTCTTTTGTTAGGGAGACTTGCGCAATTCAATAGTTGTGGTTCGCAAAGTTCCCTTCTATCAATGATGATAATCCACTTATGAGCAAAAATGACTCAACATTCTTATTAGGTAGAAGGTCTGATTTTATTTTGTGTTTATTTTTTAGTTACATAATGATAATTTGTTAAAATTTAAATATTTATTACTTAAAATTTAACCAAATTTTAAAATAATTCGATTTGTATGAATAATTTGTAAGAATTTATTTTATTATTATTATTATTTTAGATTTTCTCTGGTTTAATTGAGGCAAATTAGCTATAAATAAGCCTATCATTGTATTTATAGTCTTTGCATGATTGAATAAAATTCTCTTATTTTCTTTCCTTTCTTCTCCTATTCTTCCCTTTCTTCTAATTATTCTTCCATTTCTCCATATACGTTCTACATCAGCTTCTTTTATTCAATTGATAAAATGATACACTGGAAGCATGGCCTAATCCATTGTTTATTATAGTGAATATGTATTTTAAATAGCCTTGTGCTTTTCTTTAACTGTTATGGTTTCCTTCAAATCAAGTGACATGTTTTCCTCCATCAAATTGAAGTGTACATGTATGTATGACAAACAAATTTTGCCATTTTGTTAGTTCGTTTCTATTCCAACAGATCTGATTGATACTGTGCATGTTTTTCTATTGGGTATCAAACTTTTTCTCAGAAGGTACTTTGACTACTTTTATGCTTTCGGCAGTGTTCAGTGTGCTAGCTTTATGATTCTTTGCTTTATTTCCTAACAGGGGTAGCTCTAAGCTGAGATTCTCAAAGTCTTGTGACGTGATTAGAAAATCCGGATATTTCTATTTATTTTCTTAGGTTTATAAAGAGCAACTGAGCAGAATGTGTAGATAACTGCTTGATTGCTTTTCTTCTATTAGATAGTAGTTGCTTGAATCTAATGATGTAGCAATTACAACGCAAGAAAGAAGAAGGTAATTGGGCTTGAACCTGTTACCTTACTCTTTTGATTATACATGAAGTGTTAGCTGGATAGATTTTCTTTATATAGTTCCTCTTAGCAAGTTCAGTGAACTAAGATATTAGATCCATGAGGTACATGATGTGTTTGTTATTTCATTGTGATTCTAAATCCCATTATTCTTTATGCCTTTCTGCAAACTAGTTTTAATTTGCATTTTTTACAGGATACTCGCCACTCAAATTCTTCCCTGCCTCATAGTTCCTCTATTGACTTTGTCCAGAAAGATTCTGTGCAACTGGATGGATCCCAAGATAAAAAAGACTGGAAACGAAATGTGCCAGACATTCAAAACAGCCGTAGTTGGCGTGACGAGGAGAGGGAGACAGGTTCACTTAGTAGAAGAGAGCGGAGGAAGGATGGTGATCGAGTTAATGAGTATCGTAAAAATGATCGCCGAGCTGACAATATTTCAGTGAAAGATTTGAGTGAATCAAGGAACTTACCCTCATCTGATCGTAGGCAAGAGGTAACTGGTCGCAATTCTAGCAACGACAGTCGGCGTGATAGTAAGTGGTCATCAAGATGGGGACCAGAAGATAAGGAAAAGGACTTACGTGCTGATAAAAGATGTGAGGCTGACAAAGAGGACTTGTGTGCAGAAAAGCAGTCCTTTCTTGGTAGTATTCGCCCAATTGAATCTGACTCTCGTGATAAATGGAGGCCTCGCCATCGTCAGGAGGTTCATTCTGGTAGGTTAACAGTAAACCGTGCTGCTCCAGGTTTCGGTCTAGATAGGGGTCGTGCTGAAGGTTCAAATGCTGGTTTTGCTCCTGGAAGGGGCAGGGCTAGCATTTTGGGAGGTTCGTCGCAGGCATTTGCAGCTTCAGGTGGCCCAATTGGTGCTGCACCTCTAAGTAGAAGTGAAGATTGGCATGGGAAATGTGGTTTTTCTGTAAATACTTTTCACTATCCAAGACGTAAACTTCTGGACATCTACAGGAAATGCAAGAAGTCAGATTTTGATATTATCCCTGAAGGGCTGGTGGATGCTCCCCCGCTAACGCAATCCAAGTTTGTTTCACCATTAGCCTTTGTCTCACCGGATGCTGAGGAGGAGGTTGTTTCTAATCTTCTATTCCTGACTTGTGCTGAGAAAAATAAACTGCAATTTCAATGTTGCTTTCTTTATTTTTATCAGTTATACGTTCATTGGTGCAGACATTTTTCTTGGAGTCCTGTTTTGTCGTAATTTTTAATTGTCCAGTGCTTCTTTAGCAAAGATGGAAGAGAGTGCGTTTATTATATGTCGAACTTCTCTTATTAAATATCTTCTGGTTAATTATTGTTAGGCTCTTTTCGACGATATCTTAAAAGGAAAAGTCAGTAGCAATGAATCAACTTATAGCATAACCACGGAGTTGCACAGCACCAGGATTGATGGAAGTGAGACAGGTGCGTTATTACCAGCTTTATTTCCAATGTTGCATGTTTGTGTGTGGGCTCATATTCTGTGGTGTTCATAAGTCTTTGAGATGAGTGTAAAGGTTGAGAAAACTATGATCATTTCTTCAATTTCAACAGAGACAGTGACAGTCAATCCTGTTGTTTCCAGTACCACTACTTCACATGACGGTAGTCTTTTGTTTTGTTGGTTTCAATAACGTCATTTCATACTCACATGCGTGGCTGTGCACTGAATTATTTTCCTCTTCATTTTTTTTTATTTTACCAACTTTGCAGGAGCATGTCATATTGGAAATGGAGACACTGCAAACATTTTTTTCGAAGTTAAAGAATTTGGTGATAATTCATTGGGAATTTCAGATGATGCTGTTGAAGGGCCTATTCAAACTGAGCCAATGCTGGTATTTGGTGAAAAGAATGTGGTCAATGGCTGTGAATTCTTGGAGGATCCTTACAAGGATTCTATGTTCACAGGAAAAATGTCATCTCTTCCTTTTAGTGGTGACAGTGTGCTACCGGATAATTCAAATTCTTTGCTTGATATTTCATTTTCTAATGAAATCCCAATGGACAATGAATATGATGGTAATTCTGGGGAAGTAAAGATTTCAGAGAGAGCCTCAGCTCCTGAAGAGTTGAGTTTGTTATACTGTGATCCTCAAGGAGACATTCAGGGTCCTTTCTTGGGTGTGGACATTATCTCTTGGTTTGAACAGGGTTTTTTCAGTGCTGATTTACCCGTGTGTTTAGCAGATGCTCCAGAAGGTACCCCATTTCAACCATTAGGTGAATTAATGCCAAACTTGAAGCTTAGATCTAGTTCCAATGCTGAAGTGTGTCCTGATGACCAATCTGGTCCTCTTAACACTGCAAGCGATAGCTTTGAGGCTGAGGGGTCCCTTGCTTCTAGTTTTGGCAATTCTCTTCTTATATCTGACCAAATATTGGCAGCTGCTATATCTAAGCCTTTGGTGGATTATCAAAGTCGACATAGAGTTTCTCATTTTAAAGATTACTCAGAACATCTGCAGGGAAGGGTACATTTTATCGAGATGGAAACTTCGGCTGGCATTCCTTCTCGTCAAGACCGAGCACGTCATGATTTTGTGGCACAAGATGCTGAAGGTTACGTTTCCCTGTGCAAAGCTTGATGTTCTTAGATTTTTATTTTCTTTTTTGAAACATGTAATTGACTTCAGCACTTGTTCTTCTGCAGAAGTTTTGTATGCTGGTAGGAGTGCTAATACCTTTGACAATCCTACGGAGAAGTCAGCTAATCATTTTCATGATCCATCATGTGGCGATCGTGAAATTGAACATACTAGGATAGTTGATCATAAGAATATTAGTAATGGTGATACAAATCCTCTTGGGTGGTTGTTATCTGAACTGGAGGGATCCACAGCTAGACGCCCTTTATCATCCAACTTGATTAGTTTCCATGACCAGACCCGTAATGCCATTCCTGCTGTGGGATTAGACTATGAGCATAATCAGCAGGATCTCAATTTGATCGCTAACCGTGCCGACGCTCATGATTCATGGCCAGGTTCTTTCCTTAGTAGCAATAGCTCAAATTTATGTCAAGATCTAATGGTTGCTACTAGTTCTCCTTACTTTGAAGCAAGATCTAATCGATTTAGTGCAGAAGAGCAGCTACTGTCTCAACATCAAAAGCAAGTGAAAGATTCTGTGTGCCATCAATCTCCTAATCATTCTGTTGATTTTGAACATTTATTGAAACTCCAGATACAGGAACAGCATCATCTTCAGCAGTTGCTTGAGCAGCAAGAAATGCTCCAGCGCCGGCAACAACTTCATCACCAAATGCAGTTGCTGAAGCAGCAGCAACAGGAAGAGCAGCATAAGAAGATGCTTTTCGAGAAATTCTTGCATCAGCAACTGCATGAGCAGAGACTGGCTGCGTCCCATGTTGACCCGCTTTGTGGTTCCCTTGATCAGGTCTTACTGAGGAAGCGCCTTTTGAACGACTTGGAGCAGCGCACTCTCCATCTCCGACTGCATCAAGATCCAATGTTTGAGCAGCTCGTACAAGAAGATTTTGGCCAGAGTCTTCACCGTGACCATCAAAATGATTTGTTGGATGTCTTACCTCATATGAAGCATAGGTGTTCACTTTCCACAGATGAGCAAATTCTCTTGAATCTTCAACAAGAGCAGCTACAGGCAAAGACAGGAATTGCTTCTGGTGCTTGGTCAGCTGATCAATCTGCTCGATTTGTCAGAACGGCAAATGATTTATACAACCTTCAGTCAAATAGACATAAACTCCTGCAGCAGCCATCCTACAAGGAATGGGAACAACTGGAGAGGAGCCGTATGTTACATGAATTGATGCAGCATACTGTTTATGAAAGAAATAAACAGCCATTTGAACGTAAGGCGTCTTTATCTCGTAACCCTTCTGGGCCAAATGCAGATGTTCTACATGCTTTACCACAGCTTCATGTGTTTGATGTGCCAAAGATTCAAGATCACCTTCATCCTTCCATGCAGGCAAGGCAATTGTTACCTACTGCTAATAATTCGCTTCAACACTACTACAATCAACAGTCTTCTCCTCACATTGATGCAATGGATGGCTGTTGGACTATATCCAATGGACAACTTCCTCATAGTGTAGAAACACAGATGAAGCAGTTCCATGTTGAACCAGAGAGGCATCACTGGGTTGCGAGAGAGAGCCTTTTAAGAAAAAGTTCAAGCACTATGCCAGCACTTTCAGAAAATGAGAACTCAAACCATGGGATAAATGACCTCTCTCAGCAGAATCTGGGTGTTGAATCCTTTAAGCCGTCAGAGTTGGAGAGCACTTCTGCTGCATCCTTTGAGAATCAGAACTTGACCTGGCCATTCACGCGTTCTTCAAATAAAAATTCATTCCATCCCACTACAGATACATCTGTCCTGGGGGATTGTTTCACTGAAGCCAGCTTTGATAAACCAGTACATGCCCAGCAGGAACGAATGGTAAATTCAAATATGGATGTATTGGGATTATCACCTTTACATTTGAGTTCTACTTTGTCTATTGAACAGAACCGGTTAGTTCCAGAAGTTCATGAAATTGATAAGGGGCAAGCTTCAGATTCTGCAGATAATGTGTTGTCTAGAGATAAGGTTGACCTTTCAGGTGTTACCGATGGAAATTTATCCAGAACTCACAGTTTGAAAGGGAAGGCACTGAACAACATTGATGATTTGATTTCAGGCAGGGTTGAGATGAAAGCTAACGGACCTATACGGCATAATTCATTGGGAATGGACAGCAATGGTGGTAATTCAGTTATTTAGCAAGGATCTTATTTTTGCTTGTTCTATGCAGCATTTTCTGTTTATACGAGTTATTTAAAATGTTTTTTTTGTTGCAGAAAACTGTTTGAAGATCTACAGTGACAATGTGGCCAAAGGCACGCACAGCAGGTATTTCTTTCGTAGGATGCAATGTCTTAGGAGATGATTTGCAGCTCTATACATCTCACCTTCTTCTAACTTCTCTAGTTATTTTTCTCTGATTTGTTCTCTCATTTCGTTGCTCATCATTTGTTTGTGCACATATATTTTTTGTTTGATACAATTGTTCTATATGTTTGTTATCCTTTTGGCTGCATGTTTAAGAATGTTTTCATGCACGCAACTATTACTAGCCGCAAATTGTAAATGGGCTCAAACTGAAATGCAGGCAGGTCTTTTTAATAATGTATCTATTAAATCGTTAGCTACCATCTAATCTAAAAGCTTAAGCTTCATGGCCAGGAATAATTTTATATTCTCACATAGTTTATTTGCTTTGTAACGTGTATTCAATTCAACATTGGCCATTTCTTTGCAGACTTATGCTGGAGATTATTGAGTCACTGGGGCTTGAACTTTAGATCTTTGGCTATAATATCATGTTAAATTCCAGATTACCTACTAACCTAAAAGCTTAAACCTATATATATATATTTTGAATTTAACCTTGATTGTTATGATTGGGAATAATTTGATATTCGTACCTAGTGTTCTTTGATTCTTTGATTTCTTTTTTATGCTGAAGTTTTGCACTTTCAATGGTTAATTTCCGTATTTGGGAATAATTTTATATCCTTATTGTACCTTGTATCCTTTGATTCTTTGTTTTCTTCTTTCAGTTGAAGTTTTGCACTTTCAATGGCTAATATCCTCATATTCTATACTTTGTGAAAATAGGTATCAAGTGGTGATCGTTGCTTTTATTTTGAAACTGTTATTGAGAATCTTATGCTTATAATGTGGAATGCTTATCTTTTTCTCTACGTAAATGTTTATTCGCTGCACTCGAGTCTATGTTACTTATGTAACTTGCTAATGGCACCAGCGGGCAACTGTGTAAAACCTTCTATAGAGTTCTATCATATAAATTTCAAATTTTACTTTTATCATTAGGTTTCACTCTGAACTTCTTATTGATGATTTTTTAGAATTCCTTTTCACGATCATGCATTCTTGTATTGATTTTGCCAGTGTAAATTTTGAGCTTAGTAATAATTTGTTGAAATGCATTCTTTACAACTGATCATACCATGGTTTCTTCTTGGTGCATGGTTAGCTTTCCCATGTCGCATTTCTTGCAACTAGTCCATCACTTTCTTTTGTGCTTGTTTAGGTCAATGAGAATTCTTGAAAGAGGTGCCGAGAGCTCTGCACTTAACCGCATCCAAGACCCTTTTAACCATCCAGCTAGTTTTCTGTCCTCTGAAGGTATGATTTTTTCTGCTTTTGTCTCTATTTGTTCCCACCTGACAAGATGACCCCAACCAACATCAAAATTGTAGTTCCCGGTTGTCTGGATGATTATTCGGTTTTGATTCAGGTTTCAATATTTTAACACAAGTTAGTTCATCTGCAGCAGTTAGAATTTTAGTTTGGGTTGGGTGCAGGTAGATCCATATTTAGTTTAATTTTATGTTTGTAGTATAAAGAGTCTGGTTGGGTTGATCTGAGTTAGGATGGGACCAGAACCAAACCATTGAGCAGCTTTGTTTGACACATTTCGGAAGTTTTCTTATTATCAATTTACAAGAAACGTTTATAATTCAGAGATTAGGAGAGAATCTGGAGTTGATCACTCTTCCCTCGCGGTTCCAGTGGATTCGGAGTCCAGCATTTTGAGGGACGCCAGGTTCCAACAGACCTTGTCATCCAGCGAGGCAGATGCTTCCGAAGCGTCATACACTGATATAATGAAGAGCACGAAGAAACCCGCAGCTGAACGAGCAGCTCATTCTACCTCTCACGATCATGCACAGTCTGGGAGTGGCACAAAGAGTGGAAAGAAGAAAGGAAAGAAGGGAAGGCAGATCGATCCATCTCTCCTCGGGTTCAAGGTCCACAGCAACCGCATCCTTATGGGTGAGATCCAACGCCCTGATGTCTGACACTATCTTTTCTTTCTCCCATGATCCTGTAAATTTTGCTTTTTCTTTCTTATTTCATTCCTCTCCATTTTGTAGATTCTTTATTAGTCATCTGCCTTAGGCTGTATAGATAGGTCAGGGTTCAGTTTTGGAAATTGAAAGAGCCCACGAGTGAAAAAAAAAAAGACTTGAGAATAAGGTTTGTACTTTGTGTGGAATAAAATCAAATCATTTCAGACAAAAGTTGGCCTTGGTCTTTAGATGTTAAATCCCCATTAAGGAAACTATAAAATTCAATAGAGTACATATTCTTCTCCTAACAAAAGTCATCTAGTCTAGCTAAGTGTGCCAAAAAGTCAGCAGTACTATTTACATTAGATTATGTATAGGATATTCTGTAAGAATAGAATAAGACAACTAATGAAGCATGCTCATGGATGAGGTCTTGAAAATCAAATCATTTCAGGCACGCACACCTTCAAGTTAAAAGGTGTGCACTATATCCATAGATCCTTTTGTCATGTTAGCAGCCCTTCAATGAATCTTTTCAATTGCTCGAAAGAATCTGAACATTTTACTGCAACTGGTTGAGTTCTCTTGTTATATATCACATTCGATCCTTTATTAGATTCAAAATGGTTGAAAGGTCAATTTAACTCGAAAAACATCGAGTAACAAAATTTTTGGTCGTTTAAGTCGGTTGCAACAAAAATTCAGAAGCTAGGACCATTTGACGTTATCTGCTAAGGCCCTCAGCAGATTTTGATATTGATGATTAGTTTGTAACATGTATAGAATCAATATGATCCGATCAAATTAGGCTAAACTTGGTCAAAGATTTATTGTATCATAGGAAAGCAGGTTGAATAATTTTGATTCAGTGAAACTGGACTTATAATGACTCAATTCAATAGATAAACTTTAAAATTTAGTTAATAGGACTAAAATACAAGACAAATGAAAGCAAGGGAATCTTTTGTAAATAGGTTGGGTTTGCAGTATAGGTTTGGGGCCTAAACTGTGTCGCTCAATCACAGCGACATGTGTGTACAGGCGTACTTGGAGTGCATATTTTCGATGATTGGTCTCCGAATGATGCACGCATGCACTAAATTCAGTAATATCTCCGAGACAATAATATTAGAATTTAGAAAATTCTTAGAACTTCTTGTTATGGTAAAATGGGAAATTTAACTGAATGTTGGCCTGCAAAGTGGAAACATATAAATAAAATAAATGTTGCAGAAATGAGAATGCTAAAGTGGATATGTGGATATACACGAAAGGATAGAATGAGAAATGAGTATATCCGAAAAAAGTTAGTGTTGCACAAATTGAGGATAAACTTAGAGAATTTCGGTTTAGATGGTTTGGACATATTAATTGTTGGCCAATTGAAGCTTCAGTTAGAAAAATTGAGTTATTGAATCTTGCTTATAAAGAGGAAGAGGGAGACTAAAGAAAATATGGCAAGAAATTATAAAGAGTGATCTTAGTTACTTGGACTTAGATAAAAATTTGGTAATTGATAGAGCGCAATGAAAATAAAAGGATTCATGTAGCCGATTCCACCTAGTGGGATAAAGGCTTGGTTATTGTATTTATTGTTGTACCTTTTGAGTGATTAGTAATAACGTAAAAATATCACACAATTTATTTTTAACGTATATATAGATATATGTTGAACTACCTTTAGCTGATTAATTTGAACTCAAGTTAAAATAATTTTATGACTTATATCATACATAAGTTTTTTTTGATATATTTTAATCTTGTTAAATTTAATCTTACAAACAAACAAGTCTTAAATTAATAAATATTTTTCATTATGAACTGGGATTTTCTCCCTTCAAGAGATTCATTCTTCTGCATGCAAGATCATTCATTCAAATTTTATTGCAAGTTAGTAAATTTTATTAGTTGAAATTTGAGTATTTTAGAAAATTCGTTTAGATTTTGAAAATTCACATGAGTAGATTACCTTTCTATTTTCATATATTTCTATACAAAAGTTTTATTGCTTGATATAATTCGTAATTAATGTGTATATTATTTGTGAAGCATATTTATTGGCTAATATTAGCTGTATTTTTTTGAAAGAAAAATTTACATCTGTCATCCTCAAAGATTCATTATTTTCAGGCGGTATTCCTAAAATCTATTATTTTCAGACAATACTTCTCATTTGGGGTAAATTTATAGACAGTATTTTGCTTTTGAAGTCAGATAGGAGTGCCCGCATGAAAATAAGGAATTTTGGAATGACGCCTAAAAATAAGATATAAAAATGAGTAGAAGGTAAAATTGCAAAAAAATCCCATTATTATTCTCCTTTTTATATATTGAATTCCGTGAAGTCATATTTACATAAATGCCTTTGAAAAATATTATGAATTAATTCTGTCATTTTAAATGTGATCTTTTCATCAAAGAAAAAAAAGGGATTATACCCAAATAAACCAAGCCTAAAGTTTTTAAAAAAATTTAACTGCTTATGGAATATTTCACATCATGCTACATGGTATGATGATTATTTACATTATGGTCAACAAAGTGCATATTCTTTTGGGTTAATAGTAATCAAGTCCTTCTAATTTAAGCCTATATGCATTTAGGTCCCTCTAGCATTTAAATCAACTAAGGGGGCGTTTGGTTTAGTGTTATTTCAATGTTATGTTATGTTATGTTATCTTTAGAAAGTAATTGTTTGGTTTAATGACATCTTTAAATAATATTATAATTAATTATAAAAATGTTATTACATGTTAACATCTAGATGTCACCCCAAATCGGGCGACATCTTAAGATAACATTGTCAATTTGTTATTATAATGTCAATAACTTCCAATTAAATAAAAATAATTTAGATAGCATTGATATTTTCTAATATCATAACATTGAACCAAACAAATGTCTATTGACGAATAACAATGACATTTAGATAATATGACATCTAAATAATATTGACATTGAGATTACACTGAATCAAACGCCCCTTTTTTAATTTGAAGTTATGTGTAAATAAAACATTTGATATTTTAAAAAAGAGACTCAATTGAGAACATTTTTTATAACTAATGAACTAAAATATTAATTAATTTAAAAATTAAATTAATATTTTAGATAAAGATATAGTTTTAATGAAACTATTAATTAGAGAAAATATTTTTTATTAAGTATTTTAATTAATACTAAAGAATTTATTTGTATTTTATTTTAAAAAAACAACTAAATCCCTTTAATTTAAAAATTAAAGGGATTTAGTTGTACAAAAGATCAAACACACTATTAAACTTATTCTTTTTTATTATGTACTTTTAAATTCATGATTTTTTTTTTATTATGGTACATAAATACACAAATAATTAAATACACTGAAATCACACGTGCATTTAGATGGTTGTGCACGTGTACTCTAAATGTATTTCCCTGTTGATCTTATTAGTAGTAGTTTATTAAATAGTAATGTTGTTGATGATTAAATAGTAGTTTATCGGATAAGAGGTTGGGTTTCACACTTAAGAGCGTGTTTGGCACGAGGTTTGTTGACAAAGACAAAAAGGGGAAAAAATATTACGATGCTCGTAAGTGATTTGAGGAGTTTCACCATAACTTCGCTCGGTTAGAAGGTGGCGCGAGTACACAAGATAGGTTTTTCAGGTTAAAATGAATCTTTTAGAATTAAATGCTTGTGATTGTGTCATCTTCCTTTGAATGAAATCCCTAGTGTTTGGTTGTGTGTGAGTGGTATTGAATTTCTTGAGCGTTGAATAGTTAAGCTATTTATATGTTGCGATTAGTTGGCGAATATGTTAGGTCGTTATCCATCAAAGCTTCATGAGCGATCAAGTCGTCATGGGAGCATCCTCATTGCTCGGGCCATCATGGGAGCATCCTCGATGCTTAGGCCTAGCTGACTTGCCTCCTAATGGTTGGCGTGCTGGCAAAGGATTGCAGTGAGTTCTCTCTTATAAGTTGGTGGTTATAATCAAATTTTCGGTATAAAGGATTTTGTTATATAAAGCTTTAAGTGTATTCGACATCTCTATGCTTAAAATTGAGAGAAAATTTCAACTTTATCTTACATATATAGATAAGAGTGTTGAGTTGTACCAGGATGATTGTCAATCTGATACACAATGTAACTTGTAGTCACCCTATGAATAGATTCGAGATAACTCTTTTAGAAGATTTTCTAAGCTTATCTCATATATGAATATCACACGTGCATTAAAAATATCTTATGGGAATTTTATTATTTTTATAAGGGTAAATTGCATCCGGGCCTCTAAGGTTAAAAAAATATTGCAAATTGGTCCCAACCAAAATCTCTATTTTGGTCTCTAAGATTATGAAAGTTCTATAATTTTAGTCCTTCTTTCAAAATCTTATCATCTTCACTGATTAATTTTGATTAAAAATATAAAATTTAATTATTTTTAATTACTTTGAGTTATTTACATATTTTAAAGGACCATTACATCTTCTATGCTTTTATTCCTTAAAGATTTAATAAAATCTAAAATTTAATTTATCTCATTTCTTTTTTTTTCTACACTAAAAATATAAAAATGAAAATATTAATATTTTAAAAAAATTATAAGTTAACATATAAAAATAATCTTATGGCATGCTAGTAAAAAATTAGCAATTAGCCTTAATTGGAATCAAAATTACAAACTTTTTTGTAACTTAAGGATTCAAAATTGAAATTATTAAAATATTATGATCAATTTGCAATACTCTTTCAATTTTAGGAGCTTGGATGCAATTTACCATTTTTATAAATATAATTTTTTTGGCATTTAAAAAGACAAAAATTTAAAAATTCAAACGGTGAATGGGTAGGCTCTCTCTCTCTCTCTCTTTGGAACCAGCCCAGCTGTTTGCCACGTTTCGTAATTGTGTTGGCTGATTCCCTGCCGGCGTGCGGTGGGCCAAGCAGCAACTTGGCCACTACCGGATCCCTGGCCTCAGCCACGTGCGGGATACCTGGCTGGTCGTTCCTGCACGTGTTTAGCAAACTTTTAGTGGGCCCTGTCACCACACCACTAATCAGCAATCAGTCTCAAATCAATTTCAAAATTTAAATAAAATTTGAATTAAAGTTAAAGTTTTAAACTTTCAATCAGTGAATTGATTTTTTTTTATTATTTTAAATTTAAATATATATTTTGTATATAAATAACTAAAATTTTTATTTTTTATTTCAAAGTAATTACAAGTTGATATTATCATAAGAGTTGTCATACAAAGCCCCAATTAATTAATTAATTAATTCAAATTTCAATGAATTATTCAATAAATTAAATTTTAATTAATTAAATAATTTAATGAATTAAAATTTAAATTATAATTGATCATTTATTTATAGTTTTTGAGATTATATAATATTTTTAATTCTTACTATGATTGAAAGATTTTTTCTCTAATTACATAAATATTTGTATTTTTTTATTACTTTTAAATCTAAATCTGATCTTAATTTGTTAATATTTAACACTCTTCTTTAGTCAAATATTTATGTCTAACAATACTATTTAATTTAGTTAAATTTATTTTTGATAATAGTGTATTTTTGATAATCTAGGTAAATTTCACCGATTTAATTAACGTCTTTTTTTTGTTATATAATAATATATATCATGACATTTTAACTATTTATCGTATAAGATTTATTACACTATTATTAATGATCTATATGATTTTTGCATTGTACTATAAAAAAATTACTATTCATCGTCTTTTCACCTTAAGCAATCGCACAATCTTTAATAAATAATACTTTTGTTATATACATATAATAAATATAATGAAATCTATACGATATATTATATAGAATTTATTATACTATGCCTTTTATTTATTTTTAATTTTTTTAATTTTGGAATGTGTGGCCAAGGCCTTATAATAAAATGGCTCAATCTCCACATGGAAGCCAAGCCTATCACCATCAATCCCATAATTCATTATTATTACTTATTATTGAGACCACATAATTGACTTTAGGTGTAGGACAACAATTATGAGTAGTTGTCATAAGATCTATTTTGTGATTTTCTTTATCACCCTTAAACATTTTTTTCTATTTTTTTTAACAATATACTTTTTTTTTTTTTTTGGGTAGGAGGAGATGATGGTGTGCTCTTCTTTTAAACATCATGAAAAAATTTTAGGGAGCGTTTTATTCAGTGTTATCTCAATATTATATTTTATTATTTTTAAAAAATAATTATTTAGTTTAATGATATCTTTAAATAATATTATAATTAATTACAAAAATATCATTATATACTAACATCTAGATGTCACTTCAAATCGGGCGACATCTCAAGATAATACCGTCAATTTGTCATTATAATGTCAATAATTTTCAATTAAATAAAAATAATTTAGATAGATTGATATTTTCTAATATCATAACATTGAACCAAATAAATGTTCATTGATAAATAACAATGACATTTAGATAATATGACATCTAAATAGCATTGACATTGAGATAACACTGAATCAAACGCCCATTTAGTTTTTTGTTTTTTTGATTTGATCTGGATTTTAAAGATCATTAATCTCTTCACCGGATATTACTTTTCAAATGTATGGCTCAGAACTACGTAAGAAGGGGTATGGGTAAGAGTTTGGCTCGAAGATTGATAATCTCCTGATATTCAGATTGATATTTTACTCGAAACGAGCTAAATATATGCCTCAGATTGATGTTTTATAATTAAGCTCTACTCGAGTTTATTGTGCTGAGCCATGATCTATGATCAGATCATATCTAAAAAGGCTAATACTGCACATTTAATAATATTAACTTAAAAGGTTCTAAGATTTTAAGATAAAAACAGTAATCCTAAATTAAACCTTTTAATTTATATATATATAAAGTTTTTCATGCAAGGAATCCACTTATTCTTATTCCTCTCTTCACCTATAAAATATATATATATACTTTATGCATGCTCTCAACCTTTTACACATGCCCTCCTTCCACTAAAACAAATTCTCTTAGATAATGCTTGGCATCATGCCACAATAAAAATCTTGCATCATGATCTCATTGAATCCTAGTGGAGTACGTAGGGTTTATGAAATAGGTGGAGAATGAGCGAGATATTTATTTAGGGCTTGACACGTGTTTTGATAGTATATCTAATCTTTTCAGTTTGGGCAAGTTTGACTAGACGAGTAATCAACTTTAAGTTGGCTCAAACCTCAATCGAGCAGTCTTGAGCAATGGTAAATACTTACTACTGCGTTATGTCGTTGTACTGGCAGAGGACTTCTTGTGTTTCGAATATAGGTTAGGTTACATAGATGCATGATCTTAGTTCCTTACACACTGTAGCATGTATATAGCTTTTTAAAAAATATTAAACAATTATATTATATAAATAAATAATTTTATTTTTAAATAAATTTGGCTAAGTTTGATTCGAGTAGAACTCAAATGAGCTAAAAACATAGTTTGTGAAAACTCGACTTTAGCTTAATTCGAACGAAATATCAAATTAAATATCGAGCCAGCGTTGATGTGTGAGCCTTTAATCACTCACCAGTATATGTAATTTTAGATTTCCTTGTGTGGTTCTACTTTCAAGTGACAACACACATGTCCAACATGAAAATGCCCACCTAGTCATATTTGCAATTCACCTCATTGTCTATTTGTCTCCAACACTAGTGAAATAGAACTTTTTTTTGTTAATTTTTTCTTTTGATAAAATGGTTGGACTAGTTTAAATCTAATTATAAAAGTTGCGTAGAATTATTTTAATATATGACGAATGCATCCAAAAGTACGATAAAAAATTCTTAAACTTTAACTCGTTTGTGGCATTTTAACGAACACATATTACAACTTAAATTGTTAAAAAATTGAATGAAAAAAGATGGAGACAGAAAAGAATTTTGATCTTGAGTTGTACGTATCTGAGACCTCTTAGTCGTGAATAGGATGGACATATCTTTGCTTTGGAATTAGACCATTGAAGACTAATAAAGTCAGTCATTTTAAGAGTGACCTATAGGAGTTTCTTGAGAAAGCAAAAGGAGAGAGAGATTTGAACCCTCGACATTTTTTTGTGGGCAATTCCTTAATATCTTGCCCATTTGAATCAAAATTTTTTTTGTCTGTAAAAAAAAACTCTTATTTTGAAAACAAAGTAGTAAAAAATTTTCTCATAATAATAATAAATAATAAAAAAATACTTCTCACTTTTGTATTTGTACGATAAGCCCAAGACTTCTTGAGAGACTTCCTTAAGTATAAAAATATTTATACAAAAGTATCATTTATTTCGATCTCAAATCATGGTAAATGCATGATAAATGTATATTAAACCCCAATTTAGGGCATCAAAAAGGAATCCATTATGCATAAATAAGTATCAATAAAATCAATTTCTTTTCAATATTTTTAAATTTGGATCTAAATAAAGTGTATTGATGTAGATAATTGGTGACTACTTTTCTTTTTTTTTTTTTTTTTGATATATGGTGACTACTTTTCAAACTTGAATTGTACTCTTAAATATTGTCATTTTTATTGGCATGTTATTTTTATTTTATAGATCAAATTTCATCTAATTTGTCTTGAAGTCATTTTTGGCAAAAAAAAATGCAATAAAATAGTATTGCAAGTTGAACTATTGGTCCCCCTAGGCATTGAAAGTTGGGCCAATTCCCCCTATTTTGTTTTCACATGCATCATAGAAGAGTGAGACATTTGAATTTTGCATTCACAATGAATTTCTCTCTGTTAAAGATATTGCAAAATTTCAATTCCTCAATGACTTTTCATAAAATAACAAGATGGTTCTTGAATATACTACCAATATTTAAAGTGGTGATAAATTTGTGTAACTATAGAACTTTGAAAATAGTTCAAAAGGGGAAACTACAGAGTAGCATTCAATGATAGTTACATTATTATTTTTTTAGATTAAAACAACTTTGAAATATACGTTGTGCGCCATAAACTTTAAATTTATCTATATAGCAAAAAGAGAAAAAAGATGTTCGCAGCTTATCAATATTTGGTAGGCCATTATTCTTGATCTGTTCATCCTATTGATTTCTCCTTTAAGGCTTTATTTCTTGTTGATCTAAGTTTTAATTCTCACCACTTTTACTAATCTTTCATAGAAAGTTAATCATTTTAATAGTTGATCTCATTTTGTTGAACTATTTGTTAACACATGGCTCCATCGCTGCATCTCAGCCATAGAAGTGGCATCTGATGGACTCTTTCTAAACCCTTGTTATCACTAATTAATCTATTTTCTCTTGCAAATCTCAAGCGTCGATCCCGCTAATTCGGCCTTCTCCAAACGTCGGCCACGATGATTAGTGCAACAGCTATTCATACCATCGGAGATGATGATAGAGCATATCCCCACAACAGCGAACACGAGATTTCGTCGGCTCCAGCTGTCACTATCAGAGTGCCTTATCCGCATAGGTCCCACATATTCCAACCAGCACAGGTTCCCATGAATCGCGAAGAGCAAGAGGCCACGTGCTCCACCCACTACTTCTAACTCCCTCAGAAGTTGACAGCAATGGGGCCAACAGTATGAGCTCAGCAAAAAAGCAACATTCTCCTCTGGAGGTTCCGTTGAGCTCTGCTATAGCCCACCTATAAATGCCTCTGGCCGAGCCTACAAAAAAAGAGGGAGAAAGAGAACAAATACATAGAAGCAGATATATACATGTAAAAATAGAGAAGCTAGGGACATAATTAAGGCTCTCTCTCTCTAACAATCTTGCACTGATCTTTCGAACAAATTCCTCTCTTCTCAGTGAAGTACTTCTTCGCCGACGCTCCGGTAGACGTAAGGAAACTTCTCCCTGAACTACCTTAAATCCTGTATGCATTTCTGGATGCTTTTCATTCTCATTTATACTTTAATCACCAGGCTTAGCTCTCTGCGTACTGCTGTCTCTCGGGACTCTCGTTTTTTACGCCAACACTAATAAAAAAAAAAAGATTGGATAACAATAATTAATTTAGTTAAATTTGGAGAATTACATGTTTCTCTCTTAGAATATTTGTAATAGCATATGAACCAAAACATAGTCGGGCAAATGACCAACATTATGCCGGCTACACTAAAAACCTCAATGTTTTATTTCAAAAAAGACATCCATATAATGACCTAGAACATTAGCCATCACAGAGTTCATCAAGAGCCTACCAGCTTCCGCATATATAATTCCTGTTTCAACTAATCTGAGGCCATATATCTCAGTTCAACATTGACGAGGCTCTGCCTCCTTTGTGATTTTTTTCCTAAAAAATTCACCAAATAGCTCACTAACATCCCTTCATGTTCGACCAGAGTATTCATTTCTCCTTCCTACATCATAGTAAAAGCTTGCCAAGAACCACAAAGTATCCAAGTCCTTAATGCCAACAATCATTGGATCAAGTCATTACGACTAACTCGAAGAAGAGTAAAGAAGAACAAGGATAATTAGAACATTTCAGCCAAGCAAAATATAAAAAAAAAATTTGTATTGACACAACCAGTTACTACATTTTACAATATTTTACATAAGAAGCAACTGCACACAAAGAGCCTAAGCTTATGATTATCAGCTTAGCCTGAAAACCACCATATAAGTTAAGAAAAAGATCTAATCAAACCCAAGTTATAAAGAAACTTCTCAGACCTGGATCTGAAGAGGTTTCCTAGAGAAAATCTTCCACTATTATGTGACGATGAAGACTTGAACAACACAGCATCCTTCACACAAAGAACAGATTCTCCAATCTCATTCCTCACTGCTTCTATTGCTTTGCTCTCAACATGGTTTCCAGATGCATCGGTCACATAGAAGACATTCACGGCTTTCGATCCCCTCGTCGAGACCTCGGCTCGAATGACTGAAAGCCCATTCTCCCTGAATATACGAGTGGTGTCAGATAGCAGGCCGATTCTATCTTCGCTGCAAAGCTCGAGCCTTAGGCCCTGAAGTGTAAAGAAGAATGCTAAAATCAATACCTCAATTACTTTTTGGGTTAACAGCTAAGAAGTTTCAGGTTGTTCTTTAGCTTCATGGAAGTTTAAGAAGTTTTAAAATTGAAGGCCAAAAGAAATCCTTTTTGGGTAACTAGTTTTTTGGGGGCCTGCATTATCATCATCATCAACATCGTTATCACCGTCAGCCTTATCCCAACAATTTAGGGATGGATAGTGAATCCAATTTCAGCAATCAATCTTGTATTGACTGTAACTTATCAAAATCAATTTGCATAACATTTAACCAAGTAATTTTTGACATGCCTCTTTTTCTACCTCAAACTTTAACCAAAAGTTTATCATCTCATTTATGTGGTGCACATGTTCATACCTACCAAACACTCCATCTATAATCTCAACTTTGACAAATGTTACACAAATATTCTTTATAACATCCGTGATTCAAATGTACAAGTATTGTCCACTTTGATTTTAGAAAGCTATATGATATAAGTACTTCCTAGGAGATTACCTATCATTAACCTTATAGTTTTGTTTCAAAAAACAGCTCAATTATTTAAAATCAAGCTATTGATTTATACAGCTTAAGAACTTCTCTTTTTTTTCTAATATAGTACGATTTATTCCTATACCTCCTCTCACCGCTCATCATTCAACCTAGAAGCCTGCCAGAAGCTGCAATTTGCTCCAATAATTTCCTTTTTTAGGCATCATCCGACGATCACTCTCTGCCCTATTTGACCATGGGTCGTCACATTCTCCTTAAATAAATACTTTTCAAAGTTTTTTAAGGTGTTGGCATGAATTTTTTTTAAAAAGGCTTTTTTTGGGGAAAAATGGTGTCATGGTGTGGTGGGAAACTAGTTCACCAGGAAACTTGTAAACAAACAGGGTTACTCCTGTTCATACTTCAGTGCTTCTCCTTCTGATTGCAGCTTCTAAGCAATGGATGAGCCTTTGCTTCTCCCCTTCAGAGCTAACTGGGTTTCCATCCATATGTTTAATGTAGTATTCCTGCATGATTAAAGAATATACATGTAATAATCTGCCAACTGACACAAAGTTCTCAGAACTGAAGTCTATTTTGCAATCAGCAGGCATTTGATAAAGTAAATCAATTATAAAGATCACTAAATTGAAGGCAAAAAACAATACAGCACATATATCACCAACAATAGTCTTCTCACAATTATTGGAGGCTAGGCTATCTTTTAGTGTTCATCTTCACCAAGCATTTCAATTTGGTAGCCATCATGCTTTTGATAAGATTCAAACTTTCACCAAACCTCAATCATTAGATCAAAGAGGGAACATATGCAAATATCTTAACAAATCGAAAAGAACCACTCGATAAAAGAAAGAACACTTGAACTAGAAATCAAGGCAAATGCAAACAACAAGACTCTACCTGATAAGCTTCTGGCTCTTCCGATATAACGGTGGCATGGAACACAACATACTGCATATCAGTAAGAGTGCAGACCGTGTCGAAAAGCAGCTTCGGCCTATCCTCAGACCTCACATACACTACAGTGTATCCTCTATCTACACAATTCTCCAGAGTAACAACTGGTTTGATCCTGTCATTCCTCACCTCCTCGGCAATAGATCGACCCCTATCATAGTCGCGATCATCGTACATCATCTGATGCAATCTCCTCTCCGTGTGAGTCATTCCCATGGAGATATCAGTCTTGGCAGTTTGCTTTTCCTTGTTTCCCTTTAATACGAAGCGAAGAAGCTTCTTGATCTTGGCAAGTCGATCGATATCTTCAATCGGTCCTCCAGTAGCTTCATCAGTAATGTAGATCACCGACGCCATTCTCGAATTATGGGTCCAAACCTCAGCAGCCACAATGTTGCATTTGAGGTCAGTGAGCACAGCAAAAATTTCAGAGAGTAGCCCCGGTCGATCTCGTCCTATCAATTCAATGGAAGTATGCTTCAAGGCAGCTTGAATGCCCACTGACTGCCTCAATGAATGAATGTTAAATGCTCTTGAGCCCAGTGACTGTTTCATCATGCAAATTCACTCAGCAAAAATGACTAACAAACATGAAATTGGCAATTGAAAACCACAGCGTTCATTATGCAGAGAAGTTCAAAACACATGAAAAACATTACAATGAGTTGAAGAAGACAGATTAACCAAGGATTTTAAGCCTAAAAGTGAAAATTGAACTGGGATTCAGAGAACCATGCCTGTTGAATGAGATCAATGACTTCGCTGTCATAGAGCTTATTTCCTTCTTGGTCTACAACATGGAAAACTACAAAAACCAAAGTCCAAATCAAGCTAATCATGGAATATCATACATTAAAAGAAGAGGGGATTAATCAATCAATAGCTCCACCATCCATGAACCATTCGCCATCAGAGGAAATGTAAGCCTTCTTGATTGTAAGGTTCAAATCAATCAACACCTGCACCACCTCCAACAGGCTCCCATGCTTGTTAGCACTGTCGACCTACAGCAAAAAACGGGGAAAACATCCATAAAAATAGAAAAAATCAATCTCCCCCTTTAAGCAAAGATTAAACGAAGAAGAAACCTTGATTAAGGTCGCCTTCTTGCTGGTTTTGTTATCTATAGAAACCCTGTGAAACCCATAAAAGCAACACGCCCGATTACATAAAAGCTCCAAAGATTTCGAAGAACACACAGAAAGAGAGAGAGGGGTAAAGGTTACCACCTGGGAGGGTTCATTCTCATGACAAGCTTCTCGTACTCGTCCTCCACTTCAGTGGAGGGAGACCCACAGCCCATCATGGCTCTAGGTAGCTTCTTTCTTGGAGCAGCTGCGTAATTAAACAAACACAAGAAAACAGGGGAAAGAGAGAATCAGAGAAGGGAAAAAGGTTCTCCTTCTTTCTTCCTCACTGCACTTGTCCTCCTCCTTCCCCAGTGCTGTCTCCTACCCTCATCATCAGTATTTATATGCTAATTAATTATTATGACTCTTCAGTAGGCCAAAAGGGGAGGGACATACAAGAGAGTTCTATTTTGCTTTGTAATTAGGAATTCTTTTCTCACGAAAATTTGCTGCTACACCTATTATGAGAGAGAGAGAGAGAGAGAGAGAACGCACAATGTTGAAAAAATAATAATAATAATAATACCACACATCTTCAATAAATAACTTTAAATTTTAAATTGCTAATAAAAAAATTTAAATTTTAAATTAAATTAAGATTCAAATAGATAAAAAATATATATTTTTTATCTACGTAACTATGACGCCCATGGCCAAAGAGGGCGGGGAGTGATCGTCGGGTGATGTCCTAAGAGAAAAGAATCACTGAGGCAAAGTACGGCTCCTGGCAGGATTCTAGGCCAAATAATGAGTGGTGAGAGGGGTACAAGAATGAATTATCCCACATCAAAAAGGGAGGAAGATCCTGAGTTGTATAAGTAAATAACGTGATCTCAAATTATAGAGACGCCTTTTGGGGCAAAAATGTGAGACAAATGATGAAAAACTTTGTAGTTAAACGTGCTTGGGCTGGAGTAGCACTGGGATGGGTGACCTTCTGGAACATGCTTAAGTCACGCAGCTAAAGCTGACAATATCTTTACATTGAAATCACGGGATGTTACAGTAACGTTGTTATCATATAGGTGCTACATGAAAAAAAAAAAAAGTTAAATGCAAAATATGAGATCAATTATAATGGCTATAGAGCATTTCTAGGAGAAAAAAAAGAAGGGAAATAAAGCATTTGGCCCTTTGAGCATGATGCATAATATATATTGCTTAGCCTCTTTGTATTAGAGGTCCCTAGGGAGAACTACCTCACAAATTCGAAGCTCATTCATGCGTCGATATCATACTCATGTAGCACAACAAACAAACAAAGGTAGAATAATATCGTACTTTTAATTTTTCTTTATGTACAACTAATAGCATATTTTCTCTAATAAAAGGATGGTATGTAGGGATTCTAACAGAGCAATTTGGGTTGAGTTAACAAAATTTAAACTCGCCTTGCTTTTTCTTAATCATTATCAATACTTACTTAATACTCGCTTCTGCCCTACCCTACTTCTCTCAAAATTTACATCCACTCCTCTTTGCTATCTCAAATTCATTACTAATAATTTATTTTAAACAAAATAAAAAAGTAATATCTATTTAAATTTTTAATATTAAAATTATAAATTTTATTTAATTACTAGAGGAGTACAGTCAGAGTTGGTTAAACAAATTTAATTAAAAATTGTTATCCCCACTAGCTAGTAAGTGGATTTCGTAGTTACGTTACAATATTTCATCATTAAGTTTATGCCTTGCGCATCAACAATTTGCTTTAATATAAACACTCTTATGAAGTATTCTGTGGCTATGTAAAAGTATTTTCTGATTAATTATGTAATAAATTTTTTTTTTTGCAGGTACTAAATATTTATATATCACCGAATGATGTCTTATGTAGCTTTCATGTCGTATAAAAAAGCAAGTATTTCGTTGCACTTTTATTCATTTTTCGAGTGTTGTCGCAAGAATGAGCCTTATCCGAATCGATAATTTCCCCTTCCTTTTGGAGGGTTTTAGATTCTTTATATTTTCATATTCAATGTACCCTCAAGATGGAACTGTCATTCTTAGGTAATGCTGACGATAAATTTGTTTTAAATTTAAATTAATTTTTTACAAAATTAATTTAACAATTTTGAACATTCAAATATTAATATTTTCAATAACTTATTAATGCATAGTACGTTACGATGAATGTACATCATAATATATATATATATATATATATATATATAATTATTATTAGTTAGGGATATAAAAATTGTATATAAATCACGTGCGTGTTAGATATCAGAAATGACAATTGGATAACAAAGAGTATCACTGCATCTTTCAGTTACTATGTTCAACTAGAAAGTTGAAATTTCGTCGTCACACTTTTACGTTATCCCCCTGTTCTCTCTATTGATGTAAAAAATATGTCAAAATAAAATAAAATGAGACGATAATTTTTATGTAGAAACTCGAGTGTCAAGACGATTTAAATCCACAAATCGAATCCCGTCTCTTACAAAGCTTGAGGGACTCTAAAGGAAGACCGAATGAGTACAAGAAAGAGAGATAGAAAGAGAGAGGGGCAGCTCGGCCAGAGAGAGAGACCTCCTTAGTTTCTCCTCCTCTTCTTTATTTATAGTTCGGAGAGGAGGGGACATAATAGGTACGATTTAGCACATTTGACACCTATTTCTGCAAAGGACGATTAGGGAGTAGACCATCATGCTGTCTTAAATACTGAGTTGACATAGTTGTACGGAGAGTACGATCTGGTGATATCTCTTTAAGCTGCTGTTCCACTTGAGCTGTTGTTCGGCAAATAGTGTTGGAGAAGGTTCTAACACTCTCACTTTCTTAATTTGAGTTAAATTTTCTTACGTTGTATTGTGATATTAACACCCTATAAAAGTATTAATATGGATCGAAAATCAATCGAAAGTTAAATCGATTTTAGATTGAATCGAAATTGAGTTGATCTAAACGAGCGGACTATGAGCCAAGAGTTTGGCTCGGTGATGATTTCTAGCCGATCTCGATTTACAAAACATATTATATGTATAATACATATATATAATATATAATATGTATATAAATATATATGTTATATAATATATATTAAATTAAGCAGATCCTACATCGGCTCGAAAACATAATTGAGTTTTTTCTAGGCGGCTCGAAATATCTTGAAGTCAAACTCAATTGACTTTGTGGCAATGCATTGATACATATTGGTTTTTTTTCACAATAGCAATAACGATGAAGTAGAGAGGGAGGAGGAGGCCAGAGGGGTTGCGACATTCACAATTGTTTTTTACTTCTGAAGAAAGAAGGGTTTGTTCCAGGGTTTATAAAACTCGGTTTCAACTTCGCTGACAAATTAAAAGTATTAGTTTCGACAGTCTCGATAATTTTGGTTTCGACAGTTTTAGCATAAGTCATGATCTTTAATTTTTTAACTCAAATCTAAGTCCTGAGAAATTTTATTCCAAGTCTTGACCACAATTGTATGTCGGCACGAAATTGATTTCAAATCGACTTAAATACAAAGGTATAAATATTATGCAATTAATTTTTTTTAAAAAATATTACGGTTTAATGGAAGAGTTGAGAAATGGTGAGTGAGATCATGCAACTTCCCAAGGATGACATTAAAATTTTTTGGGATAATTACACCCAGGTCCTTGATTTTAATACTTAATATCTCACATATCTATATTTTTAAAATTATAACATCGGGGTCCCTGAGTTTTAATAAATTATCAAATGAGTTTTTTTTAAAATTTTTTGTTATTAAATTTTTTTTAAATAATTATTTTACCCTCTGCTCTCTCTCTCTTCCCGAAATTAAACCGAAGGGACTTGACTTGATGCATGCCAATATAGAAAAAGAGTTGATCGATAATCTAATAGCAGGAAGTTATATATAATTAGTTATCTCTAAACTTTTTAATGAAATTGCTATTACGTCAGGGTTTTAGATCAATTATTTTTTTATTATTTAATTCAAGAGATGACTATAATTATCACGTCAGCAAATTTCTTAAGAATTTCTTAAGAAGTTATAAGAATTTGATAATTTTAATAAGAGAATACATTACAAGAGAATAAAAATTCATATTAAAATAGTCCGTTTTCTTAAAAGATTAATAGAAGTTAAAAATTGTGAAAATTTTATTTATAATTAGAAAAATTCAAGATAATTAAATAGATTATTTAATTTCTTGTAAAAATAAATATAACATTTCTTTTAATTATAAACTCTATCTTAAACTGTCAGCATTATTTAGCCGTGTAACAAAAGTTTAATCTCTTTTAATATTTTTTTTCTTATTAAAAATTGGATAGAATTTTTTCTAAATCATGGATATTTATTTTAAATCGTTGGATCATGTGATGTGATGAACGGCTAAGATTGCATATTATAGTTTCCGATATCGGAAGCCCTAATCGTTAGATCTCCCGTGAGCACCCCTCTCGCGTTCCTCCAGATCGCCGCTCTGGTTCAGCTTCTTCTCTCGCGGGCGGCCCTCCAGTGACTGCGGCTTCTCCTCCTCCCCTCCTCTCTGGGGCCTCTAATCTGTCCCTCTTCTCTCGCGGCTCCAACTCTTCCGACCATCTTTGAGGTATTCTTCTTCTTCTTTTTCTTTTTCTGTATAATTTTCTTCTTCTACTGTGCTGCCAAAGAAAGGAAGCTATTCAACCATTTTCTGCGTCATATTGTCACTGTTCCATCACGTCATTTCTTATGTAATATGTCGTTTGCAGTGACCCTAATAAATTTCTTCCTATTAATATTTTATTGAGTTGTTCTCAACACTGCATCTGAAATTTCTCATATATCCATTAAGATATTTTTGTAGAAATCAAGATATATAACAATTAGAGAGATGCAAAATCATCTTATGTGAACTGATTCCACAGATTTCATCTTAGATCAGCTGCTATGACTAGCTTCCTGTGTTTGTTGAATGTAATTGTTGATGTAAAAAATATGCCAAAATAGAATGAAATGAGACGATAATTTTTACGTGAAAACCCGAGTATTCAGTGGAAAAATCACGACGCCATCTAGGCTATTTAAATTCACTAATCGAATCTGTTCTCTTACAAAGCTTGAGGGCCTCTAAAATGGAGACCGAATAAGTACAAGAGAGAGAGAGAGGTAGAGCGAAAAAAGCAGCTCGACCAAGGAGAGAGTGACCCGAGGAGAGAGAGAGCCCCAGAAAGAGACCCCAACTTCTGGCCCCCGAGAGAACCCCCAGCTTCTCCTCCTTCCTCTTATTTATAGCTTGGAGAGGAGGGGCGTAATAGGTACAGCCTGCCACATCTGATACCTATTACTGCAAAGGACGATTAGAGAGTGGACCCTCATGCTGTCTTAAATGCTGGGTTGATTTAGTAGTACGGAGGGTACGATCTAGTGGTATTTCCTCGAACTGCTATTCGACTTGAGCTGTTGTTTGACTTGGGGTGCTGTTGTGACCGATAGTACTAGCCGATAGTATAAAAGAGCAGTGACCAAAATATCGTCGCCGATGATACAGAAGGCCAGACGTTGTGGCCGAGGGTATAGAAAGCCAGACGTCGTGGTCGAGGGTATAGAAGGCCAGACGTCGTGGCCGATGGTCAGTCTTGACCAGGGTTTTCAGAACCGGACCGGACCGGCCGGTTCGACCGGTTCAACCGGGAACCGGCCCAAGGTTCGGTCTGGTTCAACATTAGAACCAAAATCAGGTAAAAATCGGGTTGGAACGGGAAAAACCGGGTTGAATCGGTAAAAACCGGTCCAACTGCCAAACCGGACAAACCGAAATTATTATTTGAGCTTCTTATTTTATTTTTATACATTGATATTTGAGTATTAATATTTTAATATTGATGCTATATTTTGAATAATAATTATTTTATATAATGGATGTTTAGCTAATTTATTAATTTTTTTATCATAAATTTATTTCGAATTGTTATAAAAGAGGCAAAGTATTTTGAATGACAAATTGACAAGAAAAGCAATTGTATTTGTTTTGTTTTATAATTTTTAATTTTTTTATACATTTCTTGTAGTAGTAAATTTTTTAAATTAGTTGTACTATTTTTTTCAAAATATTTTTTTTATGATATTTTAAAAATTAATCTCATATTTAGAAAATTTATATTTAATTATGATGTAATTATTAAGTCATTCGGTTGAACCACGGTTCAACCGGTTGAATCGATAAAACCATGAACCGGTCAATTGATCGGTTCGATCTTCGGTTCGGTTCTGAAAACCTTGGTCTTGACTGCACGCACCTGCGACTGAGCTTCCCCTAGGGTGTTAGAGAAGGTTCTAACATGTCCCTCTTTGGAGCACAATGTACATTGATGTACGTGCTAGTTTCGATTATGCTGATTCAGTGGATCTCCCTGGAAATCCTTCTTGCAGAGTCATTGACATGGTTGGACTGCTCCGTGAAAGTTGTTAGACAAGAACTGTTAGAGAAGAACTGTTAGAAGAGAGCTGTTCGACGAGTGGTGTTAAAGAAGAGATTACTCCCTGTAGAGTCATTAGCTCGTCACGGTTGAACTGCTCCGCGGAAGCTGTTGGAGAATAGCTGTTAGAGGACAGCTGTTCGACGATGGGTTTTAGAGAAGAGACCTACAGAGTCGTCAGCTTGTCGTAGTTTGAACTACTCCGTGGAAGAGAGTCGTCAGCTCGTCACGGTTGAGCTGCTTCGTGGAAGCTGTTAGAGAAGAGCTATTAGAAGAGATCTGTTCGACGAGGGGTGTTCGAGAAGAGATTATTCTTTGCAGATTCGTCAGCTCGTCACAGTTGAACTGCTCCATGGAAGCTCTTCAAGAAGAGCTGTTAGAGGAGAGCTGTTCGTCGAGGGGTGTTCAAGAAAGGATTACTCCCTACAGAGTCGTCAGCTCGTCATAGTTGAAGTGCTCCATGGAAGCTGTTCGAGAAGAACGGTTAGAGGAGAGTCGTTCGACGAGGGGTGTTCGGGAAGAGATTACTCCCTACAGAGTCGTCAGCTCATCATAGTTGAACTGCTCCATGGAAGCTATTAGAGGAGAGCTGTTCGACGAAAGGTGTTCGGGAAGAGATTACTCCTTGTAGAATCGTCAGCTCGTCATGATTGAACTGCTCCATGGAAGTTGTTCGAGAAGTGGTTTTAGGGGAGAGGTCACCCTTGACTTTCAGTCGCCGAGCTACTATGATCGTAAGCTGGGACTTTGAGAAAGGGTTTGCTCTTGACTGCCCGTCACCAAGCTGCTTGACCATAAGTTGGGACTTCGAGAAGGGGTTTTAGAGAAGAGGTCACCCTTGACTCTCAGTCGCCGAGCTGCCATGATCTTAAGCTGGGATTTCGAGAAGGGGTTTGCCCTTGACTGCCTGTCACCAAACTGGCTTGACCATGAGCTGAGACTTTGAGAAGGAATTTTACAGAAGAGGTCACCCTTGACTCTCAGTCGCCGAGCTGCTATGATCGTAAGCTGAGACTTCGAAAAGGGGTTTGCGTAAGGGCACGATTGTTGATGCAAAAAATATGCAAAAATAGAATGAAATGAGACTAAAATTTTTATATGAAAACCCGATTATCCGAGGGTAAAACCACGACGTTATCTAGGCGATTTAAATCCACTAATCGAATCTCTTCTCTTATAAAGCTTGAGGGTCTCTAAATGGAGACCGAATAAGTACAAGAGAGAGAGATAGATAGAGAGAGAGAGGCAGCTCGGCCAAGGAGAGAGTGACCCGGAGAGAGAGAGCCCCAGAAAGAGAGTTCCCCCAGCTTCTGGCCTCTGAGAGAACCCCCAGCTTCTCCTCCTTCCCCTTACTTATAGCTTGGAGATGAGGAGCGTAATAGGTACATTCTGCCACATCCGACACCTATTCCTGTAAAGGACGATTAGGGTGTGGACCCCTTTACTGTCTTAAATGTTGGGTTGACTAAGTAGTATGGAGGTACGATCTGGTGGTATTTCCTCGAACTGCTATTCGACTTGAGTTGTTATTTGACTTGGGGTGCTGTTGTGGCCGACAGTATTGGCCTATAGTATAGAAGAGCAGTGACCAAAATATCGTCGTCGATGATATAGAAAGCCAGATGTCATGGCCGAGGGTATAGAAGGCCAGACGTTGTGGCCGAAGATATAGAAGACCAAACGTCGTGGCCGATTGTTAGTCTTGACTGCACGCACCTGCCACTGAGCTTCCCCTGGGGTGTTATGGAAGATTCTAATAGTAATCAATGTGGCGCAAATATGTCTTTATCGTTAAATTGACCTCATCAACTATTCTTTGAGTAGAACTTGATTTTAATGTTTTTGTACGTACATTGTCCATGGATTTTTAACATTTACATCTGCTTCAAGGCTCTTATTTTTTATCTGGCTTTTCGTCCCTTTTGAAATATAAGCATTCACAATGTTAAGTAATTATCTAACTACTCAATTTTCTATTGGTGTTATTATTAGATTTTTGATGAAATTCTATACACATATTTAGTGACAGAACTTATTAGTGTAGATGAATGTCCTTTTGGTTACCTTGCTTATCTATGAAGCACAAGTACGATAAGACGATAGAGATACGATATGATACGGATACGATGATACCTCAAACTTTAAAAAAAATAGGATATGGATATGTCAAGATATGATTGTTATATATATATGTGTGTGTGTGTTTGTATGTACGTCATATTTTTATATCTAAGGCGTAAATCTATGGTGGATCATAACGACTATACATCTTATTGCTAAAAATTTTAAAAATATATATTAAATTTTTTTCAAATTAATTACATTTTTTTAAATGTTTTTGATATTACTAAAAAAATATTAAGAACAATTGAACTCAAAAAAATAAAAAACATCTTTGAATAACTATTGAATTTAAAAAAATTAAATTAAAATAATATCATAAAGTTTACTTAATTGCTTCCCAATTTGTCACAGATTATCTAAGTGAGATGGGAATTTAAATATACATTAGTAGATCAGTTTTAGTTTCAATTTAAATTTGATTCAAATCAGTTAGTTTGTTGTAAATGAGATATAATTGATAATAATACAAATGCTGTGATATTAATTCAAATATACTGACTTGATTAAAGTAGATACATGATCTCATCTCTTCGAGTTTTTAACTAAATAAATAGATACAACAACAACAACAACAACAACCAAGCCTTTATCCCACTAGGTGAGGTCGGCTACATGAATCCTTTGTTTCAATTGCGCTCTATCAGTTACCAAATTCTTATCTAAGTTTAAGTAACTAAGATCACTCCTTATAGTTTCTTGCCATGTCTTCTTTGGGTCTCCCTCTTCTTTTTTGTACATGGGCAAAATCCAATAACTCAATTTTTCTAAATGGAGCTTCAATTAGCCTACGATTTAGATGTCCAAACCATCGAAGCCGACTTTCTCTAAGTTTATCCTCAATTGGTGCAACACCAACTTTCTTTCGGATATACTCATTTCTCATTCTATCCTTTCGTGTATATCCACACATCCATCTTAACATTATCATTTCTGCAACATTTATTTTATTTGTATGTTTCTTCTTTGCAGGTCAGCATTCAGCACCATATATCATCGCTGGTCTTACTACAGTTTTATAAAATTTACCCTTAAT
>KZ451982.1:10063465-10077546 GCA_002786265.1 Apostasia shenzhenica
AGGCAATACAGCGCATCGCTTCCAGGGAACGCCCTAGCTTTAACGCAATTTTCTAAAGGATTCATGTCATGATTGATTCGACAAGTTTTACGCTGGCTGTCGAGTGCCTAACGCAACCCTCCGCGTTTCTCATCCGGGACTTAGGACCCGGCAATGGCGCGTTTAACTAAATAAATAGATAAAATAAAAAATTATAATCTTATTATTTTCATAATATTAGCTTCATTAAGGTAAAAAAAGTGGCCAGTGTTCAATACAAGCAAAAACAGTATCGATTAAAATAGAAAAATCACATGGCGCAATTTTTTACAAATACCAAATCTTTTTTTATTGTCAAAACACTAGCGTACTTGAAGCTTTCTGCGATCCCAATTGCGTGAGCCCAGTGTATCTCTCTTAATTTTAATATTTGAATCTATGCATTAGTTGTGTTTTATATATGAGATATTTTTTTATTTTTTGTCATGTGGGTTGGACCAACTGTTTCAGCATGTTTTTGTAATTAGAAGTATTGAGAAGTATCGGATAAGTATCGAGAAAGTATTAGACAAGTATCGAATTTTTAAAATTAAAGATAAAAATTGATGTCACGTGGCATATCGGATACATATGGCATATCGGATACATATGGCATATCGGATACATATTGGTGAAGTGTATTGGTATTCGATAAGGATACGATATAAATACATTAGGCTTTACGAAGTATCGGTGCTTCATAGTTGTTTGCTTATTTATTTTGTATACAAACGCAAGGAAGTATAATAGTATTTTTTATTTAGCTATTTTGCTTATTTCTTGCTTGTTACAAAAAGTCATTTGGAGTGTTTTGTGAAGCTCACTACATTCAAAATGTGATGCTGGTGGGCTTCAGGCTCAAGACATACCTTGGTATATTTTGGTTTTGTTTAATGCTCATATTACAAGTTTTCAAGCTCTTGCACCTTCCTTGTTTTGTTGCTGCAACTTACCTAGTCTAGCAGATAATGTATGGTTTTTTTGTAGAAAATAATTACCTTCTTGAAGTGATTATGTGAGATATGTTCCAAGTAATGCTTGAATTAAATGAAATTTCTCTCATTATTAACTGCGTCCATCATTTTTAACAGCAAATTTGACTGCAGCTTTATAGTTTATGGTCAGCACCATTTTTGGATTAGCATGTCCATTGTACATTTCTACCGTCTGGTGTGGCTTTACTTTTGGGCTCATAAATGTTGGTTTCCATGTTCCTAAGACAGGTATAATTTCCTTTTTTTAATGCTTTTATAAATCAGTCCCTTTTCTGCTTCTATTATAGCCTATTATGGAGGCACTTAGGAGGTAGATGTAAGAGATTAATTTTTGGATACACCTTCACCAGTGTGTTCAACTTTGAATGCGTAGGCTGTGTTCGACACTTCATGTTTGGCCATTAGACTTGACCTGTAGTCCTGGAATTTGGTAAAAAGCTTGGCCAGCAGCCCTACCACCAGTTTCACCATCTTCCTCCCCATGAGTTTTGGCGGAGATATCGCACATAGAAAGCTGGAATAGGAGGAAGGGGATGAAGAGACGGATGTAGAGAGGAGCAGAGGGGAACAACTTTAGTTTTTTGCCATTTGCATAAGTCAATCCAGACCGTCCACCTCCATAACGTGCTAACAAATTGGGACCCGCCTTCACATCAATCAATGTGATATCCCAAGTGTTGCAGTTTCCTCTATTCTCAAGGGAATATATCGTGGCACAGACTCACCCTGTTCAGACAGGATTCTCACTGATATGGGCGCGCATTAGATGCAAATAATACCATGGTGGAACGGACCAACGCAAGTACATGCTAAACCTGCCTATCTGGCTTTTTGCTCCATCTCAATGGAGGACTCCTTGTGGGTTATTTCCTTGCAGACAAGGAAATCTGCATCTAAAGGACTTATTCTGAAACAAATGTGCATGAAAAAGAGCTGTAATTCATTCATTATATTTCAATTATATTTCCTTTTAACATTCTTTTTAGGGGTATAAAAACAAAGAGCAAAAAGAAAAGTACAAGCCACTACATTCTATTGTAATGGCTTTTGCAACATACAAAATATAATTCTTGTGAGAGTCTCCTTCCAGTGACAATCGGTAGGAAGTCTTGCTGACCTCTTCAGCACCTTCTTGTATAATGGCAGACTTGGCCTAGAAGTTAGGAAAGGTGTAACATCCCAAAATTTGATTAGCGTATTTAGAAATTAGTGCTGATTTGGATGATTGGTGCATTTAGAAATTAGAGCTGATTTGAATTTAAAAGAATAAGTTTGGATCTAGAATAAATAAGTTTGGACCTATTTATAAGAATATAGAAGTAGAGGGACTAATCTGTAATTTCTCCTTAAAATAAATATGTTTTTGGCATGTGGCTGCCAGCTGCCTGCAGCAGCCAACAGCCACCGCCAGTTGCCCCTTCCTTTCCTCCCTCTGCCGTGCGGCAGAGGAATTTTTTTTTTTTTTAAAAAAGAGGGATATTTGAAGGGGGGGTGAAAGGAAGCCCTGTGTGCCTCCTCTCTGCCCGCCTCCTTCCGCCGGCTGCAAGGGAAAACAGAGAATAAAGCAGAGAAAATAGCAAGGGGAAAGAGAAGAAGTTTGCTTTGTCTCTGCCACCTTCTTCTATGCCTCCTCTGCCATCTTCTTCTGCGCCAAGCCCAGCAAGCGGGGGGGGAAAAACAGAGGAAAGAAGGAGGAGAAGGAAGAGAAAGAGAAGCAAGAGAGGAGAAAACAAGGAGAGCTTGCATGCATGCTAGTTTGCTGAGTTTGAAAGAGCAATGTGAGGGAGTCAATTTGCTTGGTTCATAAGGTAGGAAAATCATGTCCGTTTCTCTTGAAATTTGAATATGTTGTAGATAATGAAGTCTATTAGAAATTCTTTAATTATATATTTCCATGATTTTGACTGCTAGATGGGCTAATGAGCCCTTGAATTAAAACTATTGGAATAGAATGATTTTCTGACAGAGTTGAGCTTAAAGGATAGATTTATATCATATGAAATCGGATTTGAGTGATGTTATATTTATTATTTAGAAGACTTCATGAGCTTTAAAATGACATATTATATGTCTCAATATGAAGAGCTTTTAGTGGTTTTCATTGCGTTTACATTTGGTGTTCAAAATCTGTTTTCTGTAATTCTGATAGAAATCTGAGGTTTAGATTGTAGCAAGTTTGGTATATCAAATGATCTTCAAATTAAATGAAATTTGGCAGAAACTTAGTTCAATATGTTAGCTATAACTTTCATGTTTAAATCTGTGATTGATTCTGAATTAAAAGTTAGATTTAATGGCCGTGAATCTAAGTTGACAGTTTTCCCCAAAATTATGTTAGGTTATGGTGTAGAGAAGATTTGCTCTACTAAATGAATTCTAAATACTGTGAAAGTTAGCAGATTTGTGGTTCACTTCATCCTCTACAATTTTGAGGTTTGACACTTGGATAGAAAATGTCATTTGATATATGTTTTATTTGACTCAATATAGAACTGAAATCTGAGAATTTAGAATACAAATACATATATTATTTTTGTGATAGTTACCTTGATCAAATGTTCTATAAAATAAAGGAAAAACTTGTAGAGTGATGGATCACTTAATTTACTACATTGTTTATAATTGGAGTTGATTTTAAAAAGAGTTATATCATGATGTTTTAATTGGATGAAATTGGAAATGAAAGTAAGTTCAGATTTATTAGAAAGCTATGAATATTGAATTATGGTTATATGAACAAAAGATAAGAGTTTATTACTTTTCAAATTTGTTATTAAATAGTTAACTAACTTATGAGTTGTTATTGTGATGCAAATGGCATGGTGAGTTTTTAGTCGTTTGCGCATTGGTATAATATTTTATTTGGAATGGTGATTAATTAAGTATTGTCATATACCTTCTGAGATGATATAAACTATAATATTATCGAGTAGCCTCGAGGGCTAGTGTAATGAGTTAAGTCGGGATAGACACTTGTGAAATGGTCGAATCTCGAACTTGTGAATAAGATTTTGAGATAAAATGTTTTGACATGCGACAATTGATTTTTAATTAGGTTTCTTGTTGCGTTTATGTCCCTGCCTTATCTTGACTTTAGGGTATGGCGATTCCCAATCTGCCGCTGAGGGCTAGGGCGCTACGGCGTCCAATTTATGTAAAGGGCAGTTGGGGCGTAAACCAAGAAACCAGGGCCCAAAACTAAAAGTGATTTAATAAGAAATGATCTATGGCGCAAACTTAATTTCAGTATTTGTTGTATTTATGAGTGATGTTAAGTGATGTATATGGTTGTGCAAACTTATATTTAAGGAATCATTACTTTTATGCTTATTTCTTATGCTCACCTGGACTTGTAGATTTGCCTATTGAGTCCGTTCTAACGGACTCCTGCATGGTTCATGGCAGGTATAGCACAGCACAAGGGGAAAAGGAGAAGAAGCCAAAGAGGAAATAGATTAAAATACCTGAGTTTTAGTTGATATATTTGAAAATGCTAATTCGAAAATCTTAAAGAGTTCTTTTGATGTAAATTGATGTAGAAGGAAGTTGCAAATTGTGGTGTATTTTAGACAAATAAGGTATATTTTTAGTTGATAAATTTTAAAAGTAGACATTTTTGTTTTATCTCTAACATCTCGTTCGTTAGTAATCTGAGCGCGAAGATGTTAAGCTCGAGTTACTGGCGGTCGCGATGTTACAGGTGGTATCAGAGCGGTTGCGAACCTATGCGGAGATGTGAGTAGAAATAGTGGGCTGCACTCACTAATCATTGTGTATAAAAATTTGGAAGAATTGAGTAATGATTAAGAGAATATTTGTTTGGAAGTTGAAAATGATTAAGAGAATGTGTTTGGAAGTTGAAAATGATAAAATATTTTATGGAGATTGGATATGAATATTTTATTTTTTCTGATAATTTTTGTGACTGATCAATTAGGAACAAAAGACTTATCAAGATGACAGATAAAGATTTTATGTTGATAGAGAAATATAAGATGAAATTCAAAGAAAGAATTCGACAAAAAGGAAAAGAACAATTAGCAGAAAATGAGAAATATCGGATGTATATTGACGGTTTATCTGCACCAATGTAGGATATATTAAAAGTACGGCAGTATACGGAATTTGATAAATTAGTGGCGGATTCAGATATTGTAGTATCAAATTTGCTTGTAAATAAGGCACAAAAATGCCTTAGAAGTGGAAGAGTGATAATTAAGATATAATGAGTGATGTAATATAGATGATATTTTGATTATACAATGAATATTATTGATTTACATTTCTTATGTTGAGCTGGAATTAAGAAAGAAATATAAAGAGCCTATTGATGTACATTTGATATATTATTGAGTTGTGTACCAAGTTTAAAGCAAAAAAAAAATTGTGATTTGTGGACTTGGATAATTACATGAGATTGTAAAATGATTTAATGATTGGCTTTGAACTAAGGGGTCTCTTGTTGCGTTTATAACCCTGCCTCAGCTTGAATTTAGGGGATGACGATCCCCAATTTGCCATTGAGGGCTATGACTACTGCCGCTGAGGGCTATGACTATTGCCGCTGAGAGCTAGAACACTTCGGTGTTTTTATGAGTGAGGCAGTTGAGATATAGACCAAGAGAACCAAGTTCAAATGGTACATGTGTGAAGAATAAGGATATTGTGGAGAAACTTAGTCAAGTATGTGATGAAAGTTTCTGATTGTTTATTCGAGGACAAAATTTCTAAAGGTGGGGAGAATTGTAACATCACAAAATTTGATTAGTGTATTTAGAAATTAGAGCTAATTTGGATGATTGGTGCATTTAGAAATTAGAGCTGATTTGAATTTAAAAGAATAAGTTTGGATCTAGAATAAATAAGTTTGGACCTATTTATAAGAATATAGAAGTAGAGGGACTAAACTGTAATTTCTCCTTAAAATAAATATGTTTTTGGCATGTGGCTGCCTGCAGCAGCCAACAGCCACCGCCAGTTGCCCCTTCCTTTCCTCTCTCTGCCGTGCGGCAGAGGAATTTTTTTTTGCATTGCCTAATGCTTTCTTAGATTCTTGTCGAGCAATTTTATATTTCTCACTTATCATTATTTTTGTTTTTAAACTAATCTCTATAACAAATTTTCTTTTCCTTAATTTTTTCTTGTACATCATCTTTTCACCACAAAGTATCTTTATTATTTGAAATCATTCCTTTGGATTCTCCCAGCACATCCTTCGCCACCTTACGGATACAGTTAGCAACTGTCAATCACATACGATCAGTTTCCTTGTTAATATTCCATTGCTCAAGTTCTAGAACCTTCTTTTTAAATATACATTTGTTCTCATTCTTTAGATTCCTTCATCGAGTCTTAGGATAGGATTTTGACTTATTATTTCTTCTTCAATACTGTAGCTTGGAATCTAAAACTATTAATCGATGTTGGGTAGTCAAACATTCACTTGGAATGACTTTACAATCTTTACAATCCAAGCGATCTCGTTTTCTTATAAGAAAATAATCAATCTGAGTTCTTGAAGTTACATTCTTGTACGTAATAACATGCTCCTCTCTCTTCTTGAATAAAATATTAGCAATTACAAGATCGTATGCTGAAGAAAACTCTAAAATAGTTTTATCTTCCTCATTTATCTCTCCAAAATCATATCTACCTTGGATACTATTAAATTTCTCAGCAACACTTCCAACATGTCCATTTAAATCTCCAATAAATAATCTTTCTTCCTGAGGTATCTCTTGTATTAACTCTTCTAAATTATTCTAAATTTTTTTTTATGCTCGCATCCAAGCCAACTTGGGGAGCATACATACTTATAATGTTAATAATCATTCTATTGATTATAATTTTTAAAGCCATAATTCTATTACAATTTCTCTTAACTTCCACTACGTGATTCTTCAAGTTTTTATCCAGAATTATACCTACTCCATTCTTGTTTTTATTCTTACCAGAGTACCAAAGTTTAAAATCTAAGTCATCAATTTCCTTAGCTTTCTCTCCAACCCATTTTGTTTCTTATAGGCACAAAATATTATTTTTTTATGAATCATAATATCCACCAATTCCATTAGCTTGCCCGTCAAGCTGCCTATATTCCAAGTTCCTAATCTAATCCTACTGACTTGAGTTCTAGTATGATGGACTAGCTTCTTTACTTGCATCCATCCATGATGTGGGGGCTCTTGCTCATTTTTCACTACACCCGGGCGCCGATGCAGCTGCCCTCACCCATTTTTCACTGTATTCAGGCAATACAGCGCGTCGCTTCCAGGGAATGCCCTAGCTTTAGCGCAAGTTTCTAAAGGATTTATGTCATGATTGATTCAAAAAGTTTTACGCTTGCTGTCGACTGCCTGACGCAACCCTCCGCATTTCTCTTCCGGGATTTAGGATCCGGCAACGGCGCGTTGAATCTCCAACTTTTTCAACAACCCAAAATGCATCAAAGTCGATAGCAACTTAGCAAGTCATCATACTCGCTTGAGTTTTAGTCGCCCTACCAGCGGGAGGTCTGGAGATGGTCTCCACAGCTTTGCTGATTGTGTCATTGATATCTGCAATTTGCTGGCTAGCCTAGTTTCTGTTGTGGTTTACAGCCATCTTTATGGTGTTCGCTTCTGCACTTTTAACATGAAAATATGATGCTTCTCTGCATTTAGCTCATTCCCCAGCCTCTGATTTTCCTATTTAGAGATTTTCTTTCTTTGTCTTGTAGCATCCTGTTCCCTGGCTAGCAAATGTTTGCCGTTCTCATTGACCTCCTCTGCAGCCTTCTTCTCTCCTTTGCATGTGCGGGCTTCTCCAGGTTAGTTCAGCTTACAGGCTATTGGAGTAGGTGGCAAAGTCACTGGTTGCTTTGTTCGAATTCTCAGAAGTCTCCTTCAGTAGTTTGACGATCTGCAAGAATTCGACCTTTATATTTTGGACTTTCCTTTCGAGTATCCTGTTGTCTTGAGGGTCTTCTTCTTAGTGACCTCTACCGACTCACATCTTTTATCGGTATCTGTGAGGGTTGTTGCGATTTCTCTCATCTTGTTCTTTTTTTTTCAGCAACTGTTTTTTCAAATCTCTTTGTGATTGAGGTCATATCCTTCATCAGCTCTTCCACAACTGTGGCTACAGAAGTATATCCGTTCGCACCCCTGACCGTTATGGGACGGGTCGGGTTTTCGCCTTGGCTTATGACTCGCTAGTAATTAAATAAAATTATATAAACCTATGATTAAAAATTTATAAATAGTTATTATCTCTGCATTTTAATCTAAAATAAATTATAGCTATGGATTTTGGGCGAAGCAAAGTGAAATGGGGCGAGTTTGAGCGGTAGAAATGAAGTAGATACTACCTTCCCATCTTAGGCGATAGTGTGGGGGAGCTTTTTCTGTTAGTTTTTGGTCAAGTTATGTCTTGTAGAGCCAACAACCTATCTCTTGTGGCTCTCGTAGTCGGCCTGATCCTTTCCTTGCCCACCACCATAGTTGAGTCGCCTTGGTCTTTGCAGTTGGCTACTCACCTTCAATGACTTGAAACTTCGTCTCCACATCGATTGGAGCTTTCTTCTCCCTTCCCGTCACTTCACTTTGCACCTGCACCTTTGATGGTGACTAAGCAGATTTGCTAAGCAGATTTGCTATGTGCGACAATGGTCCTAGGTCAACCCCACTAGCATTGTGCTACCTCCTTCTCAGCATCCTTTCTCTCATCTGATGGCTTTTTCTTCGCCTTCAGTGGACTTATAGATGGTGGTGCCTCTTCCTAACTTGGGCTAGGAACTTCCCATCTTTGGGTTCTTCTTGGGTTCATTTACTGCTCATCGTTTATGATGACCCGCATTGATTTGTTGCAAATTGCTGCATGAAACTTAGTCGTCCCAAAGATGTGTGTACCTTGGATTGATAGCATCTCTTCTTATTCCAAGCGGGAGATACATGTCGCATAGTCATAAGATGATCGCTCCGGCCTATATATATGCTCACGTCCCGTGCTTAGGGGACTGATGTTTGTGTGGGAATTCTCCACATCATTGTGACCACGGCATAGCTGGTAGCATGGGAGCCTACTCAGCGCTAGCGGCTAATCCAGTGTGTTAGTTCATTGAGGAACTTCTCGTTAAAATGTCATTAAGGCGTTTGGTTCGTTGTTATCTTAAGGTGTTATGTTATATAATTTAGTTGTCATGACATTTAGATGTCATCTTTTGACTAATAATTTTATAGTATAATAAAAGATTATTTATAGATGTCATTAAACTAAACAATTAATTGCTTTCTCTAGATAACATAACATAATATTAAGATAACATTGAACCAAATGCTCCCTAAATAATATAACAAACTGACTCAATTATGGCTAGATTCATATTTTAACTTCTGTTGAAATATGAGTCAATCTAATCCAATATGTTTTTTTTTTTAATAAAAATGTTAACTTCTGTTGATTCTATTAATTATTTTATTGTAACAAGTATGGGTAAAGTATATGAAATTGAAACCAGATATTAAGTTTCTATTCAAATTGATGGAAAGGAAACCTTTCAATTGTTTGAAGTTTTTTTTTTTTTACTTGTGGCATTAACTTTAGCTGTAACACTTTTTTTTTAATGTGTTAAACTTTAATTTCTTGCCTTGAATAATTTTTATAATACAAAACTGATTTCATTGAGTAAAAATAATTTTCCTAAAGTTTTTTTTTTGTGATAATCTAATTTTCGTAAAATTGGTTTATATGTTAGATTATGGGTTTTAAATTATAAGACTTAGATTATTGAGATTAATAATTTATTATTGTTGCTTGATGGTATGATCTTTTTTATCACCTACAATATTGCATTTATATTAAATGTTAATATATAAAGAAACTAAATTGTAATGTAACACAGACCTCAAGAACTAAATTGTTACAAATTAAAATTTATCATCCCGTATGTAAAATTGTTAACTCCTTGGGGACATTAATGTTGATTAAAAATCTATAGATGAATGTACAAAAATTTTATAATTCTATTTTTTTTTTCATTTTTATCTATAACATATATAAAAGCTGAATTTTGAGCTGTTAATTTCCATTTTTATTTTTGCAAATGAATCCCAGCTGTTCATTTCGCTATTTAATCACGCATTTCTTACTCCATGTGCACAATCACATTTAAAGCTATTTTATCTTTTTATGAAAATTATAATTTAACTTTTGATTTTTCATCGTTTTGATATTAGAAAAAATTCAGGGCCTAATTTTTTATAAAAATAATTATGATACGGTCTTCAATTTTTTTTTTTAATTTTGGTTTTAATCCCAAAGAATTATAATTTAATTTTCTGATTTATTTTAGTTTTTTGAAATTTTTATCCTTCTGATTTCCCTTGTTCTTATTTTAGTCTTAAAAATTGTAATGTAGTTTTTCATTTTTTTCCTCAATGTCGATCTTAGATTTAAATTCTTGAAAAAAATATATCTTTTTATTGGACTTTATCTTACATTTTAAAAAATTATAATTTGATTAAAATTAGAACTTGATTTCTTATATGAAAATTATAATTTGATCTTTTAATTTTTCATAAATAAGATGTTACCTTCCAAAAAGCTATAATGTTTTACAAAAAATTAATTATAATAAGGTATTCAGATTTTTTTATTTTGATTTTAAGTCTTAAGAATTATAATTTAGCTCTAGAATTTATCTTAATTTTTTAGAAATTATAATTTAGGTTTTTAATTTATTTTTTTTACTTTTTATTCTTATTTTTTGAACGGAGTGGGTATAATTCTGGATAAGAGCTTGAAGGATCATGTAGTGGAAGTTAAGAGAAATTGTGATAGAATTATGGCTTTAAAAATTATAATCAATGGAATGATTTTTAATATTGTAAGTGTGTATGCTCCCCAAGTTGGCTTAGATGCGAGCACAAAGGAAAAAATTTTGGAATGATTTAGAAGAGTTAATACAAGAGATACCTCAGGGAGGAAAAGATTATTTATGGAGAGATTTAAATGGACATGTTGACGTGTTGCTGAGGAATTTAATAATATCCATGGTGGATATGGTTTTGGAGAGATAAATGAGGAGGGTAAAACTATTTTAGAGTTTTCTTCAGCATATGATCTTGTAATTGCTAATACTTTATTCAAGAGAAGAGAGAGGAGCATGTTATCACGTACAAAAAATGGAACTTCAAGAACTCAGATTGATTATTTTCTTATAAGGAAACGAGATCGCTTGGATTGTAAAAATTGTAAAGTCATTCCAAGTGAATGTTTGACTACCCAACATCGATTAATAGTTTTAGATTCCGAGATAAAGTATTTGAGAAGAAATAATAAGTCAAAATTTCTATCCTCGGACTCGATGGTGGAATCTAAAGAATGAGAACAAATGTATATTTAGAAGAAAGTTCTAGAACTTGGGCAATGGAATATTAACGGGGAAACTGATCTTATGTTGGTTGACAGTTGCTAACTGTATTCGTAAGGTGGCAAAGGATGTGCTGGGAGATCCAAAGAATGATTTCCAAATAATAAAGATACTTGGTGGTGGAAAGATGATGTACAAGAAAAAATTAAGGAGAAGAAGATTTGTTATAGAGATTGGTTTAAAAACAAAAATAATGATAAGTGGGAGAAATATAAAGTGGCTCGACGAGAGTCTAAGAAAGCAATAGGCAATGCAAAAAATATGGCTTTTGAGGATTTATATAAGAAGCTAGACACTAAAGAAGGAGAAAGAAATATATAGGATTGCCAAGGGCAAGAAGTAGAAAAACTAAAGATTTAATTGAAATAAAATGTTATTAAAGATGAAAATCAAAGAGTACTTTTTATGGAAGAAGATATCAAAAATAGATGGATGAGTTACTTTCAACAGCTTTTCAAATGAAGATTGTGAAAATTCAATTGATTTTACAGAATTCAGCACCCTAAAAGAAAGTAAAATTACTCTTACATCCGACGTATTAGTGAAGCTGAAGTCTGGAAAGCTTTAAAGAAGATGAAACATATAAAAAGCAGTAGGACCAGATAACATCCCAATTGATGTTTGGCAGTGCTTAGGAGATGAAGGAGTTTCTTGCTTACTAGATTGTTAATATGATTTTGAAGACTAAAAGGATGCCAAATGAATGGAGAAAGAGTATATTAGTACCTATTTATAAGAAACAAAGGCGATGTACAAAATTGTGCCAATTATAGAGGAATTAAATTAATGAGCCATACTTTTAAAACTTTGGGAGAGGGTGATCGAACAAAGATTACGCCATAATACTAAGATATCAGAGAATCAGTTTGGTTTTGCCAGGTAGATCTACTATAGAAGCCATTCATTTATTAAGAAGTTTAATGGAGAAATTTAAGGAGAGAAAGGAAAACTTACATTTGGTTTTTATTGATTTGGAAAAAGCTTATGATAAAGTCTTCAAGAGATACTTTGGAGAGTTTTAGAAAAGAAAGAGATTTGCAATGCTTATATTCAAGTTATTAAAGACATGTTATGAAGGACTGTTACCTCTGTTCGGACACAAGGAGGTTGACTAAGGATTTTCCTATTACAGTTGGATTACACCAAGGCTCGGCTTTTAAGTCCGTATCTTTTTGCTTTGATTATGGAAGTCATGACTGACATATCCAAGATGAAAGTGCCTTGGTGTATGCTCTTCGCAGATGATATTGTCCTTATTGAGAAAACTAAAGAGGGAGCTAAAGCAAACTAGAGCTTTGGAGGAATGTCTAGAATCTAAAGGTTTGCATCTCAGCAGATCAAAAACTGAATATATGGAGTGCACATTTAGTCAAGAAAGAAATAGTTATATTGGAGATGTGACAATTGGTGATCAATTGTCAAGAAGAGTGAGCGCTTTAGATACCTTGGATCAATTATACAAAATGATGGCGAAATAGATAATGACGTTATTAGCAGGATCCAAGCAGGCTGGGTAAAAATGGAGAAATGCTTCTGGAGTGTTATGCGATAAAAAATCCCATCCAAAAATAAGGGTAAATTTTATAAAACTGTTGTAAGACCAGCGATGTATATTGGTGCTGAATGCTGGCCTACAAAGAAGAAAACATACAAATAAAATAAATGTTGCAGAAATGAGGATTAAGGTGGATGTGTGGATTACACGAAAGGATAGAATGAGAAATGAGTATATCCGAAAGAAAATTGGTGTTGCACCAATTGAGGATAAACTTAGAGAAAAGTCGGCTTCGATGGTTTGGACATCTAAATCGCAGGCCAATTGAAGCTCCAGTTAGAAAAATTGAGTTACTGGATTTTGCCATGTACAAAGAGGAAGAGGGAGACCAAAGAAGACATGGCAAGAAACTATAAGGAATGATCTTAGTTACTTAAACTTAGATAAGAATTTGGTAACTGATAGAGCGCAATGGAAACAAAGGATTCATGTAGCCGACCCTACCTAGTGGGATTAAGGCTTGGTTGTTGTTGTTGTACTTTTTATTCTTATTTTTAATTCAAAAAATTGATAATTTAATTCCTTGATTTTCTTAAATTTTAATCTTAAGTTTTAATTTTGAAAAAATGATATATTCTAATCTCTCAATTATTTTTAGATTTCATCTTATCTTAAGTAAGAAATTTATAATGAAAATTATAATTTGATTTTCTAATTGTTCAGATAAAATGTTTTGTCATACTTTAAATCCCGTCACTCTGAACAGTTATTGCAGCGGTTAATTTCAATATATTGGCCGAATCTGCCTAACTTAGAAGAAAATATACAAAATATTATTAAAAAAAAATAAAAAAATACAAAAATTAATAATAAAAAAAAAGAATAAAAATTTCAATTAAAAAAAAAAAAAAACAAAAAATTTATCAATAATGTGATTCATAAATTAATAAACAAAAAAAAAATAAAAAAAATAATTTAATAAATATAACAAAAGAAAATAAATAAAAAAAATTTAAATAAAAAAACAAAACACATTAAAAAATAAATAGAAATTCGGAAAAATAAAAGGAAAAAGAAAACAAAATAAAAAAAACAATCATTATAAACAATAAAAAAAAAAAAAATCAAAAAAATCAATACCAAAACAAATATTATAATATTG